>JABJWA020000124.1:0-39216 GCA_020352615.2 Yoshiicerus persimilis
GTACCTAAGAGAAATACTAACATTGTAACCTAATATTATATAAATAGTTGCCGAAAAGCTTTAACTTCTAGATTTTACTGTATCATTATTGTGCAGCAGAAACGTAAATGCTGAAGTATTTTTCATATACAGGTTTATCAAACAAATCTGTGCATTTATTTTTCTGCATGACAAAATATTTTTCGCCTATTCGTATTTTCCTGTTCACTGAACTAACTTGTCTGGGATTGAAAATGAATGCAAACCATCAACCAAAAAAACTTTTCGTATACCCCAAGAACTGCAACAGTGCCCTGCAATGTATCCAAATTATTGTCAAAGTTGCAAATATTTTTGGAGCATTTCCAGCAGTTTATGCCAAAGAAAAACAAATTTTTATGACATCCACGAAAGCGAAAGATCATTTCAGACATTTCTTAACAACCACATTCTGGGTGATTCTGTTTGTACTATTCACAGCACAGTTTCTACGCTTGACATTAAAAGGGGATAACTCTTTTAATTACGGTATGTGTTTCTTCTTAACCTGCGCCATCTGGATAGGAGCAGTTCTGCATTCATTAATGTTCTTCAACTTGGAAACCATACTACTGATATCCAACGACATAATTTTCACTAATCAAAGTTTCGCAGGTTTATGCATTTCCATGAATTCTTTGAAATATTATTATTACACTATTATTATTATCTTCTTTGTGGAACATATTTCTTATAAGTTAACACCATTCTAAAATAGTATGATAAAATTAAGCTATGCAAAAGAATTTCTCTAACAATAAAATATTTTTTAACTTAAATAATAGAAGAGTACCGTGTCAAAGATGATGCTACCGATATGCCCTTTGGAGATTTACTGATTATTCGATTTTTCAGTCACAAGTTTGATTTACCCATATTTAACTGTAATTTTCTACGTGTTTATTTACGATCTGCCATTTCTACCATACGGATCACTTCCAGTAGAATATCGCTACTTCGGATTTGCTATTTTCTGTGGAATAGTAACTTGGTGGATGCTGTCAGCCGATTGGATACTAATTGGATATTTGCTTGCGGTTTTGGTTGTTGGGAAACGTTACTTCCAGGCAATAGAAAAGGAATTAAAGTAATATAAAACGCAAACATACTTATATATAATTGGTACATAATTACAATTTAATTAGAAAAATTTACTTTTAATTACCAATTACAGTTTTCGTTATTTTAGATATGGACAATCGGGTTACATGACTCTTCAAAAATTACGAACACCTGATCACTTTGTGAAAATGCATAGAATTTTGATGCTTCAAATGAAAATGATTCAAGATATATCGGTGGTTGTCCTTGTGCCAATTAACTTCATAATCAACAGATCGATCCTCATGACGAATATCTTAATTTGGAAACATAGTTCAATCATGTCGACTTTCAATTACTCCGTATTTTGTTCATACTCGATTGGTGTACCTATCATATGGTGTGTCATCCTAAATGTCTTCGATACGCAATCCAGAAGTATAAACGGAATAGCAAAATCCATATCACTATTTTCCTCTAATAAGCCTCGGAAAAGGCTATACATGAAGAAATACCAAGTTTCCTGTAGAAATTTCGTTTTCCAAATTGGAAATTACATGAAAATCAATAGAAAGAGTGGGCCTAATTTTTTGTTAAGCATAAGTCGTGGCACATTTAAACTTATAATGGGTTTGTAATTTTTATTGCCGTCTCGGGCACTCTTAAATGTCGTATTGTGCAGTATATTCTTAATTAAGTACTAAATTTTCAAATAAACAAATAATAAAAACGCATTAAATAAAATGATATACTTTGTTCAATTTTTAAGAAATTATTTTGATGTGCTCACTAAATAGTGTAATACGAATTTAACTATGTACTCACTCTTGTGACTGCTCACTCACCCACCAGTTAAGAAAATAGGATTATAGAGGGCAAAAATAACAGTAGGACAGAAATAGAAGTAACTGAGGTAGTCATATAATATGGGAAAAGTAAACTTTAAGAAAACATTTATCAATTCAGTTATTTCAGGGGCGTTTCAAATAATTTGGACGCAAACATTGGCCAATTTACACAAAAAGCTATTAAAATTAAAATGTTTTAGTTTCAAGTGGGAAATTCCATTAGATTTTATCTTGACGACAATTTCAACGAATTTAAAATGAAGATGAGTGAAAGAAAAAACTTAACAAAGCTGGTATACTGTCGTCTTGACAGGTCTTATCACTAACTACGTTTTCTATTCGGACGCTTAGACTTACGTTGACGTAATCATAATATTGTAAACGTGTACTACACTAGCTAGGAAACCAAGAAAACAAATGCGATATACAGATTCTTAGCTTAACATAGATTTATCACTAATCACATAATATATTCATTTGCTGTGTTTGATTGAAAATCACAGCATTAGTTTTAATCAAACTTGAGGTCTGTCAATCACTGCTCTACTACTTAAGCGATTGAAAGTATAAATCCTCTTTAAAATTACATAAAGCAGTTACAGCAGCAAAATAGGACTTTACACTTAAGGTGGGCAAAATTGCTCTTGAAAAAGTACAAACTTTTTCATACGGTGTTTTGCTGACAAAATGGATGTTACCAATTTGCATCTGTTCCACATGGGGTGGTGTCTTCTTGGTCTACTTCACCGTATAAATATAAAATACTTTCCGTCGAAACCTAAACTGTGTGCGAAGGTATCCAGTTTCGGTTCTGACTACTTCTTGTTTTATTTTCAAAAAGAGCTGCCCTTATTGAAATGTGCAAAAAAGCAATTGAGCCTGCAGGCAGCCAACCATTTGGATGGATTGTCGAAGGATGCTTCCAGCGTGAACTTCTTAATGCTAATTCAATGAAATGGGACTACTTGACCTTAGGCGAAGGCTTCACCTGCACCTTTTATGTCCTTCTGTATTACGATTCAAATAATAAAAGCTCAATATGAATTTCTAAGACTTAGCTTCGATATGAAAATTGGAGCTAATTTTTGTCTACTTGGATATCTGATCATTCTTCCATTTGCTTCTTTTGTATTAGAGTGTTCATGCAGATT
The DNA here is from genome assembly GCA_020352615.2 of Yoshiicerus persimilis. Classification (NCBI taxonomy): domain Eukaryota; kingdom Metazoa; phylum Arthropoda; class Collembola; order Entomobryomorpha; family Tomoceridae; genus Yoshiicerus; species Yoshiicerus persimilis. The sequence continues at coordinate 3,059 of JABJWA020000124.1, forward strand.
TATTAATTCGAAACATGAGAGCTGTTTACCAATTCATGTTACTTTACCGTTGGGAAATAGTCAACAGAAAATAAACTAGCTACTAAACTAGATGTAAATTAGAATGGGAAGTAGTCAATGTAAAGCTAGAAACCAGACATTAAACATAAACGTTGATGTTTGACCGCTCACTCACTCAGTTACAGAAAAATAGACAGACAACCAGAAAGAAAGCTTCTATAAATGGCTGATTCTAAATAACATGTACAATTATGGTGATAAAATATAGGTAGTAGCTGTCACATTAATTAGGTCCTTTCATATATTCTATGTATGTAAATATGAACCAGATTTAAATGAAGTTAGAATATACTCAAAAAAATTTGATTATAATTTCAAGAAATGCAAGGTGTTCTGAATTTACGGAACCGAATCGCAAATTTTTATTTCTTTTCCATATCTTAATGCATTATATAGTGTAATTACATTTTGGAATACAATTGAATTTTTCAACATTTTTTCCAAGAATTTTTTTCATTAAGTAGGAAAAATGCTATGTTCCCAATATGTAAGAACTCAAGTTCTATAAGCATTGAAATTATATTTCTCATGTAAAATTATTTTTATTCAAAATTCGATTCTCAAGCCCGCCTATTCAATTTTTAATAGTTAAAAAATAAACCTTTCCAAATTAGCACATTGCTTTCCTTACGATAAGCGATAAGTTATTTACGAATAGAAGGGCAGTAGTGCTTTTTATTTACAACGCAAAAAAGTATTGCTTTAAAGCAAACCACATATTGTATGAGGTTTTCGTATGAGGTATATAATTATTTGCTTAAATTGTTAGTCCAATAAACGTTTTTAAATTGCTACAAGACACTGAACACTCTCTCAAAACATTATTTCTAGGATCATAATTTAAAAGCAAGCTAAATAATGACATAATAACCTAATATTATATTAAAAGTTGCCGAAATGCTTTACTGGTCTACTTCTAGATTTTACTTTATCATTATATTATTGTACAGTAGCTGTCCTAAATGTTATTGCGGACACTAATAATTACCAAATAAGTTGAGGTATTTTTCAATTGCAGGTTACTTAAACAATTAGCAAGCAAATCCCTATGCATTTACTGCTTCTGCATTGACAAAGTATTTTTGGCTTATTCGTATTTTCCTGTTCACTGAACTAACTTGTCTGGGATTGAAAATGAATGCAAACCATCAACCAAAAAAACTTTTCGCATACCCCAAGAACTTCAACAGTGCCCTGCAATGTATTCAAATTATTGTCAAAGTTGCCAATATTTTTGGAGCATTTCCTGCGGTGTATGCCAAAGAAAAACAAATTTTCGTGAAATCCACAAAAGCGAAGGATCATTTCAGATATTTATTAACAACGACGTTCTGGGTGATTCTGTTTGTACTATTCACAGCGCAGTTTCTACGTTTGGTATTAAAAGGGGATAACTCTTTTAATTACGGTATGTGTTTCTTCTTAACATTCGCCATCTGGTTAGGAGTTGTTCTCCATTCTTTAGTGCTTTACAATTTGGAAGCCATTCTATTGATACCCAACAGCATAATTTTCTTTACGCAAAGTTTCACAGGTTTCTACATTTCCATGAATTCTTACAAATATTATTAGGGGAGTATTTAAATGGGCCTCATATGTAATCGGTTTGCCTCAATAAAATTAATCACTTTGCTTCAAATAGATTTATTTACCTAATGAATATTAATGCCTCATCAAGTATCGATCACTCATTACTGATAATACACCTTTGCCTCATGTTTTAATACAAAATGGTAATATTTAGTACAAAAACCTCAGCACTACTAACAACAATAGTACCAAATAGCATTTTGTATTGAAACATGAGGCAAAGGAATTTATCAGTATTGAGTGATTGATACTTAGGCGGCATAAATATTCTTTAGGTAAATAAATTTCTTTGAGCCAACGTGATTAATTTTATTGAGGCAAACCGATTAAATATGAGGTGCACTTAAATGACAGCCATATTATCAATTATTATTATTAATTAATTATTTATTATAATTTATTTATTTATTTATTATTATTATGGAATTATGTATTACCATTTATTTATTATTATTATGGAATTATGTATTACCATTTATTTATTATTAATATAGAATTGTGTATTATTATTAACTAATTATTACTATTGCATAATTATGCATTATAAATTCATTAATTATTATTAGTAATATTAATATTATTATTAATAATTAATTCATTATTATTAGTAATAAATGTATTATTATTAACAATTAAAACATTTACTGCTGATATTATTAATTAGTAATAATAGGTATCTTTTTTGTGGAACTTTGATTTTCTTAAGTTAATACTATAAAATAATATAACATTCTAAAAATCTATACAAAATAATTTCTCTAACTATAAAGTAATTTTAACCCAACTAATAGAGGAATACCGTGACAAAGAAGATGATACAGATATGCCCTTTGGAGATTTATTGATTATCCAATTTTTCACAGTCGCAAGTTTGATTTACCCGTATTTTTCTGTAATTTTCTACGGATTTATTTACGATCTGCCATTTCTTCCCTACGGATCACTTTCTGAAGAATATCGCTACTTCGGATTTGCTATTTTTTGGGGAATAGTAATTTGGTGGATGCTGTCAGCCGATTGGATGCTAATCGGATATTTGCTTATCATTTTGGTTTTTGAGAAACGATACGTTCAGTCTATAGAAAAGGAATTAAAGTAATGTACTAAAATGTAAATTAATTTTTACATAGTAATAATTAAAACAATTTTCTTAATTGTTAATATTAATATTATAGATTTGGGCAATCGGTTTACGTGACTCTTCAAAAATTACGAACTCCCAGTCACTTTGTGAAAATGCATAGAATTTTGATGCTCCAAATGAAAATGATGCAAGAGCTATCGGTGGCTGTCCTTGTGCCAATTAACTTCATAATCAACAGATCGATCCTGATGACGAATTTCTTACTTTGGAAACACAGTTCTGTTATGTCTACTTTCAATTACTCCGTATTTTGCTCGTACTCCATTGGTGTACCTATCATCTGGTGTATCATCCTAAATATCTTCAGTACGCAATCCAGAAGTATAAATGGAATAGCAAAATCCATATCACTATTTTCCTCTAATACGCCTCGGGAAAGGTTGTACATGAAGAAATACCAAGTTTCCTGTAGGAATTTCGTTTTCCAAATTGGAAATTACATGAAAATCAATAAAAAGAGTGCGCCTAATTTCTTATTAAGCATTAGTCGTGGCACATTTAAGCTTATAATTGGTTTGTAATTTCTATTGCTTCTCTGTCACTCTTAAATAAGGTATTGTGCAGTATATATTTCATTAAGTATATAATTTGCAATTAAACAGGTAATAAAAATGCGTTAAATAAAATAATTTACTTTGTTCAAGAAAAATTATTGGGACTTGCTTATTTTTAGTATTTTAATACGCAGTTAACCATTAACTCACTCTTGTGGCTTTTCACTCGCCCACCAGTTAGGAAAAGGAGATAGATGGCAAAATTAACAGTAGGAGAGAAATTGATTAAACTGACAAAATCCTACAATATGGGAAATGGGAACAGTAAACTTTAGGCAATTCAGCAGTTATTCAGTATCAATTCACAGTTACTACTTCAAGGGCGTTTCACATAATTTGAACGCAAACATTGGACAATTTACACAAAATACTAGTTAACATTAGAATGTTTTATTTTCAAGTGGGGACATTCCATTTGATTTTATCTTGACCACAATTTCAACGAATTTAAAACGAAGAGTGAAAGAAAAATTTAAACAAAGCTGGTATACTGTTTGTTTGACAGGTCTTATCACTATCACTACCTACGATTTTTGTTTGGAAGCGTTGACTGACGTTGACGTAATCATAATATTGTAAATGTACTAGGAAGGAAACCAAGAAAACAAATGCGATATGCAGATTCTTAGCTTAACATAGATTTATCACTAATCACATAATATATTCATTTGCAAGTGTTTGATTGAAAATCCCAACATTAGTTAATCCAACTAGAGCCTATCAATCACTGTTCTACTACTTAAGCGATTGAAAGTATAAATACGCTTTCAAATTAAGGATAGGCAATATATTTCACATTGTGCAAAAAAATGAACAGTGAAAAGTAGTCAACACCTTAAGAAAGCAATTTTCCGTATAATTCTGCAAAATATTCAATAATGAAATTCAAAAGTACTTCAAAAACTGAAATCATTGACCCAAGACGGGAAAGTTTGGAATGGTTCGGGTATTATTGTACCTTGGGTTCCTACTTTGGAGTCTTTCCAATAAAATTTGACAATTCGACGAAAAGTTTCAAATCTACGAAAACCACAATACTAAGCAAACTTACAATAGGCCTTATAGGCTTAACAATCTATGAAGCTATTCAATTATTGAGTGATCTGAGGAAGACGTCAGGACAGATAGATGTGAACGCAGCTTCGGTTGGAGTTTTGGGACTTTGTTACATACTGTTCATTATAAATGCAATCAACTTACAAAAAGCAGCTCCAAGAATGGCATACACGTTAAGGCAACTAAATATACAAGGGTATCCCATTTTAAATGAAGGTAAGACAAATTTACTGCACGTATTTATGCAAAATATTACATTACATTTTTTCATTATTTGACAATTTTACACAGGGTGGGCAAAACTGCACTTGAAAAAGTACAAACTTTTTTATACGGTGGAAGTTCTGCTGACAAAATGGATGTTACCAATTTGCATCTGTTCCACATGGGGTGGTGTCTTCTTGGTCTACTTCATCGTTCCGGGGAAACATACAATTTCTGCTTTAGTGGAAGAATTGCCATACTTTGCACATATGGAAAATCAAAGATACATTGCTTCCCTTCTAATCAGGATATTTGAAACTTTTGTAACCTCATCTGCAGTTACCTGGTGCATTACGTTCTATTTCTACACGTATTTGTACACTACAAGGATCTCCTTTTATTTATTCGTCCTCAGGTAATTAAACTAAATTTTTACTACAGAAATATTTTTCGAGTTTTAAAATTAATATTTCGGGTTACTGCGTAATATTTGAGAAAAAATTTAATTATGGTTCCGTACTCCATGTAAGTAAATTATATGTCACTTGTTTTTCCTTACAGGACAAATGAACACACCCTTCAGGAAAACATCCAGGCATATTACGGGGTCCAAATTCTGAACAAGCTTTTTAATGATAGTATTTTACGATCATATCTTCCTGCCATTATTTTCTTTGCTACTGTTCTCTCCGTGTTTGATGTTTTTGCTCTCATGCGTCTAAATTTGAGTATTGAAATGTTCGTATATACGATTTATTTTGGTGTTGTCTTCTGTGATTCAGCAATTTTAGTTGCTACAATTATGTTACTAAGTTTTTCTCTTTGCTGGAAAAATTCGTCAGTAACTCTGAGTAGATTTGAAAGGGAATTGACAAAAGAAGATAATAACACAATGCACAATCGTAAGACAATGGCCTGCATTACTCCATTTGGTGTTAGGTATGGAGTTTTCAAAGCAGTCAAGCATAAACATATTTTGGATTGCTACGACGCAATGCTTAGCAATTTGACAACTTTACTTGTGTCATTCCCTAAGTAAACAGTTGAGAAGCAGCTCAATACAAATTTAATTTAGTCTTAACGCAGTACGTCCTGGGCAATTTAATATTTATTAGTCACAGTTGATTTTAACTTGAAAGAGTGAGCTATAGCTTCAAACGAAATTCAATCTTGTCGGTTTACCATCCTCACATCAACTGATGACATGTAAAATGACATTGTATGCCGAAGACGATTGCCTATGATACTTAAAACACTATAGTGACGAGTATGAAGTTTATATACAGCAAAAAACACTTATAATTTACTAGCTCATAGAAAACGCTTTTATTAGTACGCTATAGGGTTTGTTAATGCTTAAAAGACTTAATTTTAACGTGACGTCTTCTTAATGCAAAATTGCGTCTTCTGTCATTTTATTATAAGTAAATTTACGTCTTTGATTTTCTAAGTGTACGTTTAAAGAGGAAATGGGATCTAAAAGGGGCAAAGTGGATATACCTGGAGTTTTGTTAGGTGTACCCCAGTACTTCGTCTGGGATTATTACTTAAGATCTGTATCTGTATCAAAATTAAGGGTCTGAAAATACAATTCTCTAGTCAAAATGATACCCCATCTAAATTTCTAAATTTACGGGACCTCAGGTTATTGATAATCTAACTGCAAATTACCTACATACAAATAATAACAGGAAAATATTTATTCCTTCGGAAATTGATAGTTTGGGACCCATTAAAATGCTATGTAAGTGAGCAACGAAAAGTTATGCCTTCGTAGGATGAGTGTGGATAGTACGGATATGCTACGGAGTACACCTCTACTGATATTACATTGAAATTGAAACTATAATACCCCATCCATAATAATACCCCCTGATCTTGAATACACACTTTTCTCCATCAAAATAATACTGAAACTGAAACTATAATACCCTGTGGTGGCTACGGTATTAATTCGGAAAATGCTCTATATTATTATTTGCTTGTCAGTCTGATAAATGTTTTTAAATTGCTGCATTAAAATTTAAACTGTTCAACACTTCACAATTTTCGTGGGAGAGGCTTTCAATGCGTCATTATTGTTCATTACTAAATAACCTGTTTTCAAAATGGAGCACGCGGTTATCTATCATCAGTAAGAAATACGGAAGCTCTTTTAGCGAACTCCTAGGTTCTCAATAAATATGAAATTTTTTAAGATTAAGAGAATAGCCTAATTATACGATAGTAGCTTCCGAAATGATACTCCTTCGGCATTTTGGTGTATCATTAGTAGAAACCTAAATGTTCTATACAGATTAGTAATAACACACTAACGGTTAGTTCAGTTGTTTTTGAGAAACAGGTTGTTGACACATTTTATACAAATTCCTATAAATTTGTTTTTTCTGCTGACACAATATTTTTGGTCTATCAGTATTTTTCGTACTCTCTGGTGATCATCAAGTTCGAACTTGCTTGTCTGTGATAGAAAATGAATTCCAACCCTAAGCCAAAAAAACTTGTCGTGTACCCCAAGAACACCAACAGTGTCCTGCAATGTATCAAACTTATTGTTACAGTGGCCAATGTTTTTGGAGCATTTCCAGTGATTTATGTCAAAGAAAAACAAATTTTCGTGAAATCCACTAAAGCAAAGGATCATTTCAGACATTTATTAACAACGACATTCTGGGTGATTCTGTTTGCACTACTAACAACGCAGTTTGTGCTTTTGACATTAAAAGGCGATAACTCTTTTAATTACGGCATGTGTTTCTTCTTAACCTTCGCCGTTTGGATAGGCGCAGTTCTACATTTTTTAATGTTCTTTAACTTGGACACCATTTTACTGATATCCAACGACATAATTTTCACTACTCATAGTTTCACAGGTTTGTGCACTTCCACGAATTCTTTGGAATATCATAATTAATTAATATTATAATAATATCATCATTAATATTATAATAATATAAAAATAAATAATATATAATTTTTTATTTTTGAAGACATTTGTATTTTTAAATTAATACATAATTAATTTATAGAAAAGAATTAAATACTCTAATTACAAAATATTTTTAAAACTAAATAATAGAGGAATACCGTGACAAAGATGACACTACCGATTTGCCATTGGGAGATTTATTATTTGTACAATTTATCACCTTCTCAAGTTTGTTTTACCCATACGCGATTGCTGTTTTCTATGTATTTATTTATGATTTACCATTTCTTCCCTATGGATCACTCCCTGAAGAATATCGCTACTTCGGATTTGCCATTTTTTGTGGAATAGTGACGTTTTGGCTATTTGCGGCCTGTTGGACCATAGAGGGGTATTTGCTTGCGATTTTGGTTGTTGGGAAACGATACTTCCAGACTATGGAAAAAGAATTAAAGTAATGTAAAACGTAAACATATTAATTGACACATAGTAATAATTAGGAAAATTTACTTTTAATTTCAAATATTATTTATAGATTTGGACAGCTAGGTTACCAGACTCATCAAAAATTACGAACACCTAATCACTTTGTGAAAATGCATAGAATTTTGATGCTTCAAATGAAAATGATTGAAGATATTTCTGTGGCTGTCCTTGTGCCAATCAACTTCATTGCCAACAGATCAATTCTGATGACGAATTTCTTGATTTTGAAACACAGTTCAGTTATGTCGACCTTCAATGTATCTTTGTTTTGCTCGTACTCGATTGGTACACCAATTCTTTGGTTCATCCTCTTAATAATTTTTAATACGCAAGCCAGGAGTGTAAACGGAATAGCAAAATCCATATCACTGTTTTCCTCTAGTAATTCTCGGGATATCTTGTACATGAAGAAATATCAAGTTTCCTGTAGGAATTTTGTTTTTCGAATTGGAAATTACATGAAAATCAATAAAAAGAGTGCCCCTAATTTTTTATTAAGCATTAGTCGTGGCACATTTAAACTTATAATTGGCTTGTAGTTTTAACTGCGTCTCAATCACTTTTAATGTATTATTGTGGTGTTTATTTTGTAATTATAAGCACAATTTTAAATTATTATATGTTATCAAACAATTAATAGATATATTCAAAATAAAATACTTTTTCAAAAATAAATTACTATGGGTTCACTCATTATATAGAACACATTTATTTTGAAATGTACTCAACCTTTCTACGTTTCTCCAGTTAAAGGAGAGGAGATATAACTTAATCAACAGTGGGAGAGAAATGGAAGAAACTATATCAGAATGTATATTTAAACCTTTCTTTAATAAACAAATCTTTAACTTGGTCATTTCAGGGATATTTTATTGAAAATAATTAGCACGTCAATATTATTTTTAGGGACGCAAATCACAATTAGGCCAAACAGCATTCTTAATAGGTTTAATGTTAATTAGATACTTCTTTTAGCATTTTTTTCAATGAATTTCCCGGCAGGCAACCAAACCTTTTATACCCAATAGAACATTAGACAGTACCTCAGTACCTGATGAATACGAATTAGTATCTTCGGAGATTACTACCTACATTCTGCTCTGCATCACAATTAGCGATTTGAAAATATAATTCCCCAGTCAAACTGATACCCCCTCCGCATTTCTGTATTTACAGTGCCTCAGGTTATTGATAATCTAACTGCGGATTACATACAAACAAGAAAAGATTTTTTTCGTCAGAAATTGATAGTTCAGTAAGATAATTTTGTTAGAATACTGCAGTAAACTGTAGACTCTCCTACCCCACAATTTTCGTGGAAGAGGCTTTTCAAACGGCTTTAATATTTCAATGCGTTATTATCGATTGCAACATATCCTGATTTCAAAACGCAGCAAGATATCATTAGTAAGAAATACTGGGAAGCACTCCGAACTATTATTCCTAGGTTCGCCAATGATAAGTAATTTTAATACTAAGATTAAAAGAGTAACCTAATATTACGTAATAGTATTAGCTACAGAAATGATTGATTTTGCTGTATCATTAGTAGCTAACCAAAAATTATGTCCTTAAGCACTAATAGTTATTTCAGTTATTTTTCTCATACAGGTTGTTTAAACATTTCGGTAAAATCCCTAAACAATTACTTTTTCTGCCCGAACCAAAAGTTTTGTACTATTCGTATCTTTCATACTCCTTGATGGTCATCCAGTTCGAACTCGAACTTGCTTGTCATTGAAAATGGACTCCAACCCTAAGCCAAAAAAGCTTTTCGTATACCCCAAGAACTGCAACAGTGTCCTACAATGTATCAAACTTATTGTTAAAGTGGCCAATGTTTTTGGAGCATTCCCAGCGGTTTATGTCAAAGAAAAACAGATTTTTGTGAAATCCACAAAAGCGAAGGATCATTTCAGACATTTATTAACAACGGTGTTCTGGGGGATTCTGTTTGTACTACTAACAACGCAGTTTGTACGTTTGACATTAATAGGTGATAACTCTTTTCATTATGGTATGTGTTTCTTTTTAAACTGCGCCATATGGATAGGAGTAGTTCTACATTCTTTAATGTTCTTCAACCTGGAAACCATTTTACTGATATCCAACGACATAATTTACACTACTGAATGCTTCAGAGGTTTCTACATTTCCATGTATTCTTTGAAATATCATAATTAATTAATATTATTTATTTTTGAAGCATTTTGTATTTTTTAAGTTAATACAAAATGAAATTATAGAAAAGAATTAAATAACTCTAATTAGAAAATATTTTTAAAACTAAATAATAGAGGAATACCGTGACGAAGAGGACACTACAGATATGCCATTGGGAGATTTATTACTTGTCCAATTTGTCACAGTCTCAAGTTTGTCTTACCCATACGCCATTGCTGTTTTCTATGTATTTATTTATGATCTGCCATTTCTTCCCTATGGATCACTCCCTGAAGAATATCGCTACTTCGGATTTGCCATTTTTAGTGGAGTAGTGGCTTGGTGTTTATTTTCGGCCTGTTGGACAATAGTGGGGTATTTGCTTGCGATTTTGGTTGTTGGGAAACGATACGTCCAAGCAATAGAAAAGGAATTAAAGTAATATAAAATGTGAACATATTAATTGGTACATAGCAATAATTAAACAAATTTATTTTTAATTTATAACATTTTATTATAGATTTGGGCAATCGAGTTACCAGACTCATCAAAAATTACGAACACCTAGTCACTTTGTGAAAATGCATAGAATTTTGATGCTTCAAATGAAAATGATTGAAGATATTTCTGTGGCCGTCCTTGTGCCAATCAACTTCATTGTCAATAGATCAATTCTGATGACGAATTTCTTAATTTTGAAACACAGTTCAATTATGTCGACCTTCAATACATCGATGTTTTGTTCGTACTCGATCGGTTCACCATTCTTTTGGTGTATCTTCTTAATTATCTTTAATACGCAAGCCAGGAGTATAAACGGAATAGCAAAGTCTATCTCACTATTTTCCTCTAAAAATGCTTGGGACAACTTGTACATGAAGAAATATCAAATTTCCTGCAGGAATTTTGCTTTTCGAATTGGAAATTACATGAAAATCAACAAAAAGAGTGTTCCCAGTTTTCTATTAAGCATTACTCGTGGCACATTCAAACTTATAATTGGTTTGTAGTTTTTATTACCGTGTCAATCACTCTTAATGTATTTTTGTGTTGCGTATTCTTTTTTATTAAAACACAGAATTATCATTTGCTGTTAAGCAGATAATAAAAATGCTCAAAATAATTAAAGTACTTTTTCAAAATTAAATTATTGTGGGTCCGCTCGCTAAACGATGTAATACACCTAGAATATAGCCATGTACTCACCCTTTCGGTGCTTTTTTTGTTAGAAAAAGGCGAAGAGAGGTGGCGAAAACAACACTAGGAAAAAACTGGAAAAAACTTAAGGAACTATACATTATAGTGAGAATTTTGAGAATGTAGACTATAACCAATAGCTTTCTTTAGACAAACAAACATTTACCAATTTTGTGCATTCAGTCAGGGATACTTTAAATATTAGGAGGTCAATATTATTTTAGGGACGCTAAACACAGTGGCCAATTAATTCAATCACCATTCTCATGAGCTTTAATGTTTTTTAAATACTTATTCTACCAATTTTTTTTAATGTGTACCCGACACGCATCCAAGCCTCCATTAAATTAGACAGTACCAGATTGCACTACATTTTCTATAGGTATTTATATCTACATATATATTATCAGCTCAGTAACCTAGAATAATAGGCGTAATAATTTCATTTTTCCAACTCAACTTTCGCTTGTAAACTGTATTGTTTCTGCCATTACATACCTATTGTAGAGCAATTATGGGGTTATTGTATTCCTGACAATCCTGTCTCTGAATATTACTTATTGTTTTGATTTCATGATTAATTGGAAGAATCTTCTTTTTACTATATTTTAAACTAAATTAATATTACTCTATTAGTGACATTCCTTACTGTATACCTGAAGACAAAAACACAGATATAGACTTTTGAATGTATTCAATTTAGTTCAATTCAATATCAATGTAAAAATAATCACAAATTCAATAACCTAAAATACAAAAGAGTATAAACACTAAATATGCAAGGTGTTATACCAAATTTAAGTCTAGATTTACCTGCGGTATACTAATTCCAAAAAATTTTGCATTAATTGGCTTACAAGCATTGATTACACAGTTATTTAATTTAGTTAAAACAACTTTTACTTACATGTCAGTAAGATAACTGATATTGCAGATTCAATTTCCTTATTTATTTCTAAGAATCGTACAGAAATCAAATACATGAAGAAATATCAAACCGCCTGTTGTACCTATAGGCCCTTTGCATTCATGATAGGACACAGTATGGAAATTAAAGACATGTGCACCAGATTTTATCTTGGGCATTAGTCGAGGTACAGTAAAACTACTCATGAATATGCAAATCTAATACCCAACCATATTACTCCTAATAGAAGGCAATTGAATGTAAGCATAGCCATTTCATCTGACAATCATTTAAATATCTAGGTTTATATATTGTTAATAATTTCTCTTTTAACAAACATGGCAATTATATCTGCCAGAAAATCTCTTTTAGATGTATTAATTTACTGCGCGTAAAGCGACTAATATCTCTAAACAAAATGACAACACGTTTTAAATACATACAGTCATGTCAATGTATAGTTTAGTGATATTTATTGTTGGTTTTCTGCTTCGTAATTCGTACTGCAATTTCGCGGACCATATCCTATAATTCTGCATATATCTACGATCTTGCCTAGATATTTTTGCACAACAGCTATTTGGAAAATAAATAACCGACGCCTACTATCCCGTTCACTTTGTACTTTTGACATTAGCCAAGGACGAAAATTTATTGAGATGCAAAAGAAAGATATTGAAATGCCAATGGTCACAGGAGCCACATTACAAATACAAAAGCGTAGTTTGAACTTTTGCCACATCGGTATATAAATTTCATAGTACTCTAAAGGTCATGGGGAATTATAAAACAATTTACATAGTAATTTTCTTTTGCTCAAGCTCTCTAGTTAAGTTAGACAAGAAACAGGAGGAACTCTTAAATTATTGTAGACTTGTATTTAAAGGGCATATAAATTACATGAAACCAGAAGAATAGAGGAAATGCTATGAGGGCCAGGCAGTAATTTTAAAAATTGGACAGTAAAATTATGATTAACCGTTTATTTAATCTGTAATGACATTAATAGTCATTTATGCATTCATGTCGGCTTTCTTTCGAAACAACGCGATGGTTTTCCTTTATTCATGAAAACCGTCTACTGTTACGGCTGCTACAATTTCTTTAATCTGCCAAAATTACCTTTGCTTTTTAATAACAAAAAACCTACTGCTACAGTCCATTGTTTTACAAACTATGCACTACGTTTAATAAATACCCAAAATTAAATACATATACACCGTGTCTCACGGCTAAGGTGGCCCTATGTAGCGGCCGAACCGGAAATACTACAGAAAATCTGTTGACACCATTTGAAAGAGGGGAAAAATTTACATTGAATTCCCAATTTTCATCGTCTTATCTCTTCGGGTTCGCTTACACCAGCCATTCTCCTGGAAAGAGCGAGATTCATTTTTATTTTAAAGCTGAATGACTCATTATTGTTCTAAATTTTTATGGCAATATTTAAGCAATAAGATTGTTATTCTGACACTTAAAACTGATCACTAGTAATCCGTTTCACTGTCCCTACTCTCCTAACACCGTCAAGACACCACGGAAGTGTCCACAAAAGGGATTCAAATAACCCTGTGTCTGTTTTCATCTCTTCCGTACCGAAGTTAGCATTTCCAAAAACTCAGCAGCACCTAAATTGTTCTGAAACTGGAAATCTGTATCTGGAACTTCTGAAGGATCTACGACGATTTCAGGATCTCAAAAACGTTATTTTTAAGAATGATTTCTCTGAATAAGGTCCATTTAACAATTGCGGTTCTGCTGAGCTTTTGGAAATGCCAGCTTCCGTACGGAAGAGATGAAAACAGACACAGGGTTATTTGAATCCCTTTTGTGGACACTTTCTTGGTGTCTTGACGGTGTTAGGAGAGTAGGGACAGTGAAACGGATTACTAGTGATCAGTTTTAAGTGTCAGAATAACAATCTTATTGCTTAAATATTGCCATAAAAATTTAGAACAATAATGAGTCATTCCGCTTTAAAATAAAAATGAATCTCGCTCTTTCCAGGAGAATGGCTGGTGTAAGCGAACCCGAAGAGATAAGGTAATGAAAATTGGGAATTCGATGTAAATTTTTCCCCTCTTTCAAATGGTGTCAACAGATTGTCTGTAGTATTTCCGGTTCGGCCGCTACATAGGGCCACCTTAGCCGTGAGACACCCCGTACAATGCCAAAAGCGATTGCTAAGATTTTATCGACATTTTATACTTTTTTTTCTACTGAACAAGGTTTTGTCATTATGATGTTGTAGAGGCAGTAAAGCATTAGTATTTGAGTTCATCCTATTCGGTAAACATTTCATGGGATTGTGTTAAATTAAAATGGAATCAACTTCGCCTAAAAAGAAACCGAATGACAAGCCCTTTAAAGAAGGAATAAAATGTCTCCTGATCCTTGTCAAATCAGCAAACATTGTTGGAGCAATGCCCATAGTTTACAATAAAGAAAAATTAATATTCGCGAAGTCTGAATCGAGATTTGATCGATTGAGAAATTACATAACAACTGCTCTCTGGCTAATATCCGTCACTTACTTCACGAATCAATTTGTACTATTGACAATATCAAAAGACAAAAACTCCTTTCATTATGGTTGGCGTTTCTTTATAAACGGTGTATGGTGTATTATGGATGGGATTCATTCTACAATTGTTTGCCTTTTATAATTTGGAAAAACTTCTATTTTTATTCAATGATGTTTTCAACACTCTGACAAATTTTAAAGGTTAGTTCATTAATTTTACCAACTTCTAGTCTGTAATATAGAAAAAATGGCAATTCATAAGTCATTACTAACAAACTCACATTTATGAAAATCCTTGAATTCCTCAGACAAATACGAAGACAAGAAAAGCAATATTGACCTTACGTTCGGAGATACCCTATTTATCCAACATATGACTGCTCTTAGTTTTATTATTCCGTATCTCGTTGTTGTGTTTTGCATTTGTACCTACGACCTGCTAATGTTTCCAAACGGAAAATTGATGGAAAAACATAGACACATTGCAATGGCTGTTTTTGGCGGGAATGTCTGGTGGCTTTTCCGCGGATATTGGCTCATATTGGTCTATATGTTAGTACTCTTGACTTTGGCTAATCGATACTTCCATATCCTAGGAAAAGAATTGAAGTAATGTCCACATTATTCCTTATATTTATATTTATCATTAAAATAAAAATAAAGCATTGTAAAACGGCTTTAAAATAGTAAATAGGGGAAAATTTCATCATTGAGTTGTATTTTGAAGTTACCGAATAAAGTATTTTATGGTAATAAAATGTAGTTTTTCATAAAACTCCTGAAATAAAATGAAACTTTTCCCTCACGTAAATAATTAATATTTCGATGATGGATTATCCAATAATTTTGAATGTTTTTCTCATTTTAGATTTGGAAAACCAAAATATTTGTCCCATCCAATAATCCGTCGGCCGCATTACTTCGTGCACCTCCACAGAACTCTGTTGCTGCAATTAAAAGTTCTGCAAGAAATCTTAAAAGTTATTCTCCAAACAAATTACTTCATTGTCAACCGTTCAATCTTGGTGGCAAATTTATTACTGCTGAAACACAGTGCAAAGGTATCAGTTTACACGGCAGGTACGTTCTTGGCGTATTCTGTCTTCGCAACTTTTACATGGTGCATCCTGATGGCCATTTTTACCACTCAAGCCAAGAATGTCAACGGTATTGCCAAATCAATAACCCTATTTACATCTCGTAATAGCGAAGACGTCTTATACATGAAAAAATATCAAGCATCCTGCAGCCCTTTTGTTTTTCGCATTGGAAGCTACATGAAAATCGGCAAGAAAAGTGCCCCAAAATTTCTCACAAGTATTTGTCGAGGCACATTTAAGCTTCTTATAAGTCTGTAATTTTGGTAATGGGAAACCTATTATCAATTATTTGCGACAAATCGCAAGTCTGTAACTTAAACAATAAAAGTACACATTAATTTTGATGTAAGAAAATATTGACATTGAATAAAGCCTAGGACTACTCAATTTTAGCTTTTCTAACGGTCATCATGTTCTATTATGAAGCAAATTACTGTGCAATTTTCTTTTAGTATTTTTCAGTCAGACAAGAAATGCGAGGAGCTATTGAATAAATAAATACGTATGTAAAAGATAGCAGTTCTTCATACATTTTCTTAAAAAGTCCAGCTTAGCAGGACAGGGCACATAATCCTTTACTTTAGAGCAGAATTTTTGGTTTGATATTGAAACAGTTTTTAGAAATTTTGCATTTGTCCTAATTCTATTCTGCAAACATTTTGACGAAATTCTAAAGGAAAATGAAGTCAACCTTGTCTAAGAGGAAATCTATTGACAAACCTCTTAAAGAAGGAATCCAATGTATCATAATCATTGTAAAAGCAGCAAATATTTTCGGAGCACTGCCCGCAGTTTATCAGAAAGAAAAGGAAAAGTTCGTAAAGTCTGAATTGAAATATGATCACTGGAGAAATTACTTTACAATAGCCCTGTGTTTGATACCCGTCACACAGTTTACGACTCAATTTATACTACTGACATTAGCAAGGGATACTTCCTTTTACTACGGTATGAGTTTTTATTTCACCTGTATAATCTGTCTGGGATTCGTCCTCCAATTGCTGCTGTTTTTTAACTTGGAAAAGTTTTTGTGGTTGTTAAACGATATACAAAAGACTTTGCTACTCTTTAGTGGTAAGCGAATTTCCCCTTCTATGGTACTATTGCATCTATTATTAAATAATATTAAAAATACTATTGGTACTTCAACAGAGAAATATTGCGGTAAAACACGGGTAATTAAGATGACCGCTGGAGATATACTAATTGTCCGAACGATGACTGTTGTAGCTTTTGTTTATCCGCTTCTGGTTATTGGTCTCTACATGTGTATCTACGACTTGCCAATATTTCCTTATGCACAATTGCCTGAAGAATATCGACACATCGGAGTGGCTGTTATATGTGGAATTGTAACCTGGTGGATTTTTTCAGGGTATTGGCTACTAATTGGATTTTTGGCAATATGCATGATTTTGGCGTATCGATACGTTCGTATTCTCGGAAAAGAACTGAGGTAATAAAATGGCTTGTATTTAATATTATCCACATAAATGGATTATCGATTTTCCACCAATAAAATTTTGTGTTAGTAGTTATTTTTCAATAAGCATAATCTATTTAGTATCTCAGTAACAATGATATTTCAAAGGTAATATGGTTTTTCTCCAAATATTTCATTACTCTTTACATGTAATGTAATTATAGTATTTTTGTCCCTGGCATTGGTAAAAATGTGATAAATAGTGAAATATGTGTCAAATACAATATCAATCGTAAGTATGAATACTTTTGTTTTGTGATAAGTGACTTTTATTGCGAAAAAGCAATATTATAACTATTATTTCTGAAAAACTGATTATTTTGAGGGTGCAAAACAATAATTGTCAAATAATTTTACTAGTAGTATTTATTTATTCATAGTCTAAGCTTTACATTTTGAAATAAGCAAATAATAACCTACTGGCGGCATTTAAATCACTTTTCATTTCTTAGATTTGGAAAATCAAATTATTTGACCAGTGACAATCTCCGTACGCCAAGTTGCTTCGTGCATTTTCATAGAACTTTGATGTTACAGTTGCAAGTGATTCAAGAGATAGTAGTACTTGTTCTCCAACCGACCTGTTTCATTGTGAACCGATCCATCTTGGTCACAAATCTACTGCTGTTAAAGTACAGTTCAAATATGTTGACCTACAATGCATACATGTTTTTGCTTTATTCTGTTTTCGCAACTTGTACCTGGTGCAGTCTTTTAACCATTTTCGCAGCGCAATCCAAGACTGTAAATAGCATTGCAAAGTCTATACCATTGTTCACTTCCAAGCGCGCTATAGACATTGAATACATGAAAAAATATAAAGCCTCTTGCAGGCCTTTTGTTTTTCGCATTGGAAACTTCATGAAAATTAATAAGAAAAGTGCTCCGAATTTTGTATTAGCCATTAGTCGAGGTACATTTAAGATTTTCAAGAGTCTGTAAATCATCACCACAACATAATGTGCAGTCAGAATTTAAAAAACGATAATAAATAAATAACCGAATAATATTAATTTCTAGATTTCATGTGCATTACTATACACTTATTATTACTCTGCAATATTCAATGTGAATACTTCAATATGTCAAATCATGAAAATTATATCTGTCTGTGTAATAGTAATAATGTAAATTTGTTTGTTTAATATAATATTACCAACATGTTAATAATGCATAATGCGAAATATGTTGTTTTTATCATGAAAACAACAATAAGAAAAATGCACTAAAATGGTATCCTATTGATGTTATTCAAGTGGAATGCAGAACATAATCTATTATTATTTTAATTAATTAAAACCTGCAATAGTGTCAATAAACATGAAAATGTATAAATATCTAAGTGCAGAAATGTACGCTGGATGACAATTGAGGTATCAAAAAGGCGAAATCCTCAAAAAGTCCAAAAAGATGGCTTTTTGCTACAAATGCCGAGCTTTTTCCTTCCCTGTCAGAAAACAAACAGAAAGATTTCACCGTAGATAGAAAGCAGTAATTACCCAGTAAAGCAGTACTTTTTCAGTGAAATCAAGAATATTTTGGTCGTTGATGTAGGTAAGCAGCACGCTCTAATTTAGAAGCAGGTGGCAAGACAATAAAGCAGAAATAGTAGGTAATTGTCTATAGGCATTGAATATTACACTACTATACATATTCAACTTAGATTGTGGTGATAGATGTATAAAAGTAGTAGCCATTACTACACTCGAACATAAATTCAGCTTTAAGCAGACAATGTAATGGGAGGTTAACTATTATGTAATAATCAGGCTCAGTATTGGTATTCTAGCCGACTTCTGGTTCTTCTTATTGCCAAGATGCGAATAAAGTACACGTATGCAATAAATATAGACAAGAGTTTTGGGAGAGCTGACTTAGTTTCAGGAGAAATGTATTATGTTTTATTCTACTGAGTTCACATTACCCCAATGGTGACCGCACCAGAGGATAGTTAGGAGAGACAAGAGAGACAACCTTCTCAACTCCGCTGTTCCCACTCGACTGAGGATATTGGTTCAGGGAAATTAGATAGTAAGATTGGGAGTGGGGTTAGGTGGTTTCGCGTAGTACGGTGGGACGAGTGGAGTCCCGCCACATCCTCCCCCCTTTGACGAACGTTGGCACAACGTTGAGGGTGGTGGGTGAGTGAGGAAAGAGTTGATCCAGTTTCACCCTTTTACATTTTAATTTATGACTTTAATGTAGATTTGCTGAAAACATGAAATAGTTAAGCAATTTTCATTAATAAACATTTCATCCTGAATTTGCCAATTACACGTAATATAGTAACAAATAATGACAATGAAAGTAAATTGTTAGTAAGAATGACAAAATAATTATTATCTAATATCATGCAAATAAGTAATTACAATTACGTACCTTATACAAACTAATAGTAAATCATAATAACCTATATTAACCTATAGTATGCTAATTAATACTAACTTATGCTAATCCCAGGTATTAACTAATAACTAATTAAACTAGTCTTAATTGCTAATACTAATTAAATTCATACGTTCACACATACATACATTAATTTTACGTTTCCCATAAAAGTCATATTAAAGCTATAGTAAGTCCAAGTTGGGATAATTTGACACGGAGATTGGAGCAATAGTTGTTGTCCTGGCTGCAGTGATGATAGGATGCCCCATTTAGTTTTGTAGTAATCGTCCATTGATAAGTGTTGTAAGCAGCAACCAGAATGTTGACACGCCGCACCAGTATATTATCGTCCTTCCGCAACCGATGTTGTAGTTCGAACGGGTTATTCCCGTATCAGGTTCTTCTGTGTTGATGGTGGTGATTGCTTGGGGTTTTCCCATAGCATTGATGAAGTTACAATGAGATGTTATAAAAATAGTGTCTGGTGGTTATATAGTTTTCGTCTTAGTACTGTTTGAACTATAGTGGAAAGCTGCTGTTGACTTAGCCTACGTTGATAATCCATAAAAGTCATATTAAAGCTATAGTAAGTCCAAGTTGGGATAATTTGACACGGAGATTGGAGCAATAGTTGTTGTCCTGGCTGCAGTGATGATAGGATGCCCCATTTAGTTTTGTAGTAATCGTCCATTGATAAGTGTTGTAAGCAGCAACCAGAATGTTGACACGCCGCACCAGTATATTATCGTCCTTCCGCAACCGATGTTGTAGTTCGAACGGGTTATTCCCGTATCAGGTTCTTCTGTGTTGATGGTGGTGATTGCTTGGGGTTTTCCCATAGCATTGATGAAGTTACAATGAGATGTTATATAAAAATAGTGTCTGGTGGTTATATAGTTTTCGTCTTAGTACTGTTTGAACTATAGTGGAAAGCTGCTGTTGACTTAGCCTACGTTTGATTAATTGACATCCACTTAGTAAGTACTTATGGTCTTAGTGGTTGTAATTTGAAAGATACCTTGGTAATCTCACCAAGTTACAAGTTGTTTTAGTTTACATATTTTGAAAAATAACGTATTTACTGTTTAAGTGTCCACTAAGGGAATTTTACAGATATATGAGCACACGGTGCAGGTAATTTACATTAAGGTTAATATACTAAATATCGTTAAGTTCAAATATTATGGTTCTTCAATCGAATGGGTTAAAGTTACAATTAAACATTTCATTTCAGCCTCCTTCAGCTGGTTGTTTCCTTTTGGCATGAATTTTGCTTTTATGCAACTGTTGACCTTAACTTCGAAGATTCGTTTGGTGACGAAAGATTGGGTAAAAATGTCCCTCTCTCGATAGCTTATTTGAAAGAAATAATTGAAATGTCCTGACCATTTCGAAGGTTTTGCATGTTCTGCGTTCGCCGGTTTATCCCAGAATTTCTTCATGACAAGAGTTGACTGAAGAGGTAAAGGGGTAAGTTTAGTTGGTCTTGCAAATACAGATAAATGTTCCATGTGTAAAGTGTATCCGATCGTTGTATCGCGAAATTGGCTTATATCTCCTGTGTACCCGTCCACTGTAGGTTTAATTTCGCTGGATAACATCTGTAGGTGTACTGTATAGTGTAGGGAGGCCTTTCCCCTTGGATCTGGGTGTTGGGGTACCTTTAGCATTGAATAGCCATTGCGGTACCTTGAGCATAGAATAACCATTGTGGTACCATTAGCATTGAAAAGTCCTTAAGGAGATTTGTCGACATTGAAAGGTACCTCAGACCCTTTGTACGTGTTTTTCGGTTATGTAGGTTCGGCCATTGGATCTTCCTGAGTGTCGAAGGTAAAATCCGGGTAACGTCGTTTTGTTCCAACGGTTTTTTCATAATTTCAACTTCAGGGGTTAAAATGAAAGTTGGAGAAAGTTTCCTGTTATATTGCTTCTTATATGGTTGCTTAGTCTTGGTAAGTTAAAGCGGTCGTATTCTCTATCTAGCGTGTGTAGAAGTAACAATTGTGTATTCCATACGGTAGGTGGCGTAAGAATACTGTAAGCAATTTCGATATCTTGTGTTACGTATTGTGAACTTTCTGGGGTACAGCGAATATAGTGATCCGTTTTTTATAGTGTACCAGTTCCTGCAAAATACTTCTTTTAAGGGCGGGTTGACGTAAATGGTTGCAGCTAATTCGTTTTCATGTAAGTTAACTTGATAAACACATCAAATTTTTATTAACTGATCTCATGACTGATCTCATAACTGAACAGAGTTCTTTCTCTGGAAATTGCAAGTGCAGTGCCCAAGAAAGTTTCCTTCAATTTGCTTTTGAAAATAGGGATTTCGAAATCGTAGTTATCATGGTCGAAATAGATTTGCAATTTATTTTCTTTGTTCCATATCACGAAAATCTCTTGATTATATTTTGGTGAATACTGGGATTATTTTTGATATCCCGTTTCGCATCAATTTAATTTGTCTCCGTCAATGTAATCTTCACATTTGTGTTTCAAATGTAATGTTGTTACTGCAGGATGGACTAATCACAGCCTCTCACGACCTGCCCTTCACAACTAACTTTCTAAAGTACTAAACTTAGGTTCCTTGACGTATACTTAATAATCCGTTTAACTGTATTGTAAATGAATGCTGTAGGTTATCTTTCGTTAAATCTCCGGCAGCAAAAGGTAAAATTTTCAGTTGTTTACGCTGATCGTTTTCAAATTGCCGTTTTGACCAATCCAGACAATTCGCGATATGTCGAAATAACTCGAACGTTCATGAGAGATGTGGTCAGTGTCTCCCTTTTCCTTTCTTCTCTTTTCCAGCGACCTTGCCCATATTTTTCCTTTGACCAATCCAGACGAATTCGCGATATATCAAAATAGCTGGAACGTCCATGAGTGATGTGGTCACTTTGTTTGCTTTCTCTTCTCCTTTCTCTTCTTCTATTGCTACAGGCGTTCCCGCGTGCACTCGGTTCCCGAACACCTTGCAATTCAAAGGGTTTTGGAATCAATCCGCTTCCCCAACTTACATCCGTAGGCTTAGCTACTATTCTGGATGAAGTTCCTTGTGGCCATCTTTTCTTCACTTTCTTCAGGGTAGGACTCAATCCTTTCCCCGTACTGACATCAGTAGGTATGCCCACATTTCGCGATGCAGTAATCCTTTTCTTCTCTACGTCACTAAGCCTTCTACAGTGCCCGCAATGCGCAATTACGTCACTGTGCTTCCTTCCAATGTCAATATCTTCAACTGTTTGCATTTTATACGTCCCGATAGTGGACGTCTTTGCAAGTGAATTATCTTTTCTTTCCTTAATGACTTTCCCTCTTCTTAACTTTTGTAACAGCTTCAAAGGGTAGTATTCTTCGATACAAAATTCTGAGTAAGCCTTTTGAAGTATTTTCTGGTATGAAATTTTTGGTTCTTTCCTCTGTTGAGTTGAACACTTGCCAAACGAGGGTGTTTTAGCAAGAACCTCACGTTTTCTTTCCAAAACGACTTTTCTTCTATTAAACTTGCAAGTTAAACGGTTTAGGAAGTCGTATTTTTCAATTTGCTTCGGGAATCCAGCCCTTAAAAATCTCTTCGTGTGCTTAGCGATTAGTTCAGCTTTGGGCGTTGGGGAGCTCTTCCCAACTATTTCCCGGTGAACTTTTTTTGGTGTTGTTGTCATTCCGTTGACTACCTGGCAGTCTCGTCGAGAATCTGTTAAGACGTCTTTTAACAACAATTCCAACGCTTCCAAGGTCTCAATGATATGACTATCCTTTTTCAATTCTTCTTTACACACTGCTTGGCTGATTCGATTTTCTTTCCGAATTCTTATCTTCGAATTGTACTTCCGATTCTTACTTGAGAAACTATTACATAACCTTATGCTATGTTTACCAAATACTGTAACGTTATGGTCATAACAGTTATATTCTTTCTCTGTTGTACTACTAAGCAACAAAGTTCTCTTACTCTTAAGTACACAAGTCATTTTAAAACTGCCCAATTTTCCTTTTACTGTATAGTTTAAGAAATAACAATACAAACTTGTATTAAAACGTGTTCCACCATCAATTAACAATTCAAAATCCCTACAACACTATTGAAGTAATAAGAGTTGGATGATCGCATCCCTCTTTTACAAATAAATTCAGTAACCTTATAATGGTGGGTAATTGCAAACGAAACTACCACAACATTAAATCCGAATTAATATTCCAATGTTAACTAGCTATTCAAGATCCTACTAACAATCATGAAATTATAAGAGTTGGACATTCAAATCCCTCTTTTACATGCAAGTACTTAAAAATATAAACTAGGGTAATTATAAAGAAAGTTGTACCGATATCAATCAACTATTCCCAATCCCACTAACAATATAGAACTAAGAAGAGTTGGATGATCGCATCCCTCTTTTACAAATTAATATTTAATTCTTATATGTGTGAGTAGTTAAGTATGGTTTGTAAGTTATCTTGAAAGACGTCTGTGCTATACGATTTCTGTTTAACGAAACAGGCTCACTGGTGTCTATTGTTGCTCTTACATTTACAGATGTGCCCTCAGCAAATGGATTTGTTAATTTAATAGTAATTAAGAATTTCATTTGAAAAATTTAGCTTTGGATTATTTCAATAGAATAATTGAATGTAATTTAAATTGTTGAATTCTATATTGTTATTTAGAATACAGAAGAAATTAGGTGTCTTTAATACAGCCTTTACGGTTAGAATATTGATCAATGTTACTTATACTGCGGTACCTTTAACACGTTAAGTATAGTACTACCTTACAACAATGTCTATAAAAATCAATGCCATGTACCCTGTATGGCTTACAATATTATTACTATTTCTCTAATGGGATACGTATAATTGTTATCTTATCGTTAAGTATAAATATATTACACTATATACTTTGTTGAGTCTAGTGGAGCGAAGTTGAAAAGGTGTCTTCCAATTCCTTTTCATTTACATATATCTTTCAATATGGTAATCGGTCGGTTTATCTTTACTATTGCCTGGTCATCAATTTGAATACCAATTAGAATACTTTTTGCTGAACACAGCTTTTTATCCACGGTATGCAAATCACTGCCGTCTTTATTTACCGATCACGGTGTTTCTTTCTTTACCGTAACCTTGGGTGGCTAATCCAAGCCTTAAACCCAAGTTGGTAGAACACAACCTTTGAATAATGAGGTTATTGCTTTGTTTTAATAATATCAACTTACAATAATCCTCTCCAGACGTTCTGGCCGTTGATTGGTCAATGGGCGTTTCCCTTCCTTTGGAGGTCAAATCGCCTTCAATCACAAAGCCCAGCGTCTCTTTTTCTTCTAGAACTTTCAACAAAGTAAATTAACATACATTCCACAGGCAATAACATGAATGCATAATTCGACCTTCTATGTCCTTCTACTCTCCTTTGTCTTACTTACTATTCTCTAACTTAACAAAGAAATTTTGTATTACAGGTCTTTTACGGGGTACCTTTTACATTGGTTTTAAACGGGAAACCCCAATTTTGATTAATATTTTCTTTTACAAAGCTTAGATTTGATATAATTTCTAATAGAATTTTAACTATAATCTTACTTAACTCTTTCCAAATGTATCTCAATAAGTAAATTTAATAATCATTTGACAATAATATTGCAATAAGTTGCTTAAAATTTGATTTTTTTCTTAAATTACGCAATCTAATTGAATTGTTTTGTCTTTTTAAAATATTTATAAGTAGAGTATACTAAATTACAATTGAGATTTTGAACGATACAGAGTATTGTTACCTCACTGTACGTGGTTGTACAGTTTTACTTTTCAAAATTCCTTTTCGTATTCCAATTCTTCTTTCTCTGAACAGATCAAGTAATCGTACACAGGTCAAACTTCCAGTTCTTCAAGTCTTCCACTTTTTGAACAGATTTCTTTAAGTACACTCGTATAGTTTTTCACATAATTCACTGATTTTTTTTGGTCAATTTTGGCGAATAAGACCGGGTTTCGGTACCATTGTAATGGGAGGTTAACTATTATGTAATAATCAGGCTCAGTATTGGTATTCTAGCCGACTTCTGGTTCTTCTTATTGCCAAGATGCGAATAAAGTACACGTATGCAATAAATATAGACAAGAGTTTTGGGAGAGCTGACTTAGTTTCAGGAGAAATGTATTATGTTTTATTCTACTGAGTTCACATTACCCCAATGGTGACCGCACCAGAGGATAGTTAGGAGAGACAAGAGAGACAACCTTCTCAACTCCGCTGTTCCCACTCGACTGAGGATATTGGCTCAGGGAAATTAGATAGTAAGATTGGGAGTGGGGTTAGGTGGTTTCGCGTAGTAAGGTGGGACGAGTGGAGTCCCGCCACAACAAATAATACGCTATAAATGTCAAAGCAATACTGTGTAGTGTAGATATGTATTCTTGGTTTTTACTTCGTAATTCATAACTGCAATTCGCGACCCGTATTCTATAATTCTGCATACATCTACGATCGTACGCAGATATTTTTGCACAACAGCAAATTGGGTAATAAATAACCGCCACGTGCCCTTCACTTTGTACTTTTGACATTAGCCAAGAACGAAAGTTTGTTGAGATGCAAAAAAAATGATATTGAAATTCCAATGCCAACAAAAGCCAAACTACAAATACAAAAGCGTAGTTTGAACTCTTTCTACATCGATATAATATTTCTTCCTAGTACTCTGAAGGCCACGGGGAATTGTAAAACAATTTACATAGTAATTTTCTTTCTCTCAAGCTCCTTATTTAAGTTAGGCAAGAAAATAAATAATTGTAGACTTATGTTTGAAGTGTTTATAAATTAAATGAAACCAGAAGAGTACAGGAAATGCTAAGAGGACCAGGGCAGTTATTTTAAAAATCGGTCAGTAATATTAAGGACAGTCAAAAAAGCATCGTGGTGGTGTATTTACTATTTACCTTTAACGAATACTCCCAGGTGTGGTTTATTTGTCTGCTTTCCTTCAAAACAATATTATTTGTTTATAAAAAAGTCTACTGCTAAGGCTACTGCTATTTCTCAATCTACAATCCTGTGGGCATCCATGCTACACAAGGATGCCCACACAGGGTTTTTGGGTTATTTGGTTTTTAAGCAAAAACCGGACCCACTTTTTTATCAAAAACCCATGGGTTTTGAGGTTTTGCTAGGCCGGAATGTATAACACACCGTAATTTCCATAAAAAATTATAGTTTGTTCTGCAAAATATGAGCATATTTGACAATAACAATTAAAAACTGTCCTCCATCATATTTTGACTTTGCGATTCAAAACAGAATAAATATTAAGCAATGTACACAGGATATCACACTATTTTGGTAGACCAAAAACCCAATAACCTAAAAACCCCAAAAACCTACCTAAAAAATGCATGGGTCGAGGGCTTTTGCATCCTTGCTGCTACAGTCCTTTGTTTTACGGAAGACTTAATACGCAATGCATACCCCAATATTAAATGCATTCTAAGTATTGGAATATGTCATGTAATTCTTGTAACTAAAGGTAATCTAACTATTTACACACATGTTAAATAGCATTAGTATTATTTTCTAAGAGTTTCAAATTGTTTGTTACTAAATGTAAACCTACTAGGAAATTTTGATGTATATATTTTTCTGCGTAAAAAAGCCGGGGAGAATATTGCATTATACTATTAAATAATAGAAAATTAATATTTAATCTGTAATTAGATATTACATTAGCAAATACCTACAAATAATACTTATACACTACTAGCATACTTAATAGTCATAGTCAGCGCTATTTAAGTTTACTGCATGTAGAACACATTCCAATTCTACTTATAATAGTATGTAGATCATAATTTATTCTAAATACCAAGCCACGTAAAATGCTTGACTGTATGTAGATGAATTTCAGCTAATGGCTAATAACGTAACACACAGCATTCAAATGATTCGATTCAATGCAAATACATACATAAGTATACATAAAATTACTACAGTGTTGGCCAGAAGTCACGCATCATTGGGATATAACATTACGTGTGGCCAGAAGTTTTGCATCATAGGGAATTCACATTACGGGTGGCCAGAAGTCACGCATCATAGGGAAATAACATTGGTGTAAAAGGTAAAGGTCTTAAGTTAAGTCCTTTACCTTTTTCTGAAGTCCAGTTCCGGTAACAATTCGTTCATTAGCAAATCAAGATGTTTCACCATTTACCGTCCCCCTAAAGAATTTAACGATCATAGTGTCCAAAATTGACTGCGCCCAGCGACAAAATGCAATTCTCCTTGCTGGATCTTCTGGTTTCAGAGCCTGGAAAATTTTCATTTTATATGGTTTAAAATGATGCAATTTCCGGATTTGCTACTTCTTTTAGTGTTCTTCTTGGACTTGCAACAAATTTTGCAAGAACTGTGACTGCAACCTCTGGGTTTGTGGCAGTCTTAGAAGCCCCAGACCGAGGGGCATCAGCTGTAGAACCTGTTTTCTTGAATTTGCTAGCCAATCGAACAACTGTTGATTGATGGATGGCCTTATCAGTTCTGGTCTCCAAACGAATCCTGCTGCCACGGCTCTGGTGGATAAGCCTGGACGTCCGGTCAACATTATCACTTCCATTCTTACTCGAAAGCTTCATCGCAAAAATGATACTCATATTCGATAAAAAGAACTTACAAAAAAGTGTTATCCTGTTCAAATAAAGATGCATTGGAGTTGATTATTGAATGGAACCGAAGCACCTCCAAAACACCAATGTTATTTCCCTATGATGCGTGACTTCTGGCCACCCGTAATGTTAATTCCCTATGATGCAAAACTTCTGGCCACACGTAATGTTATATCCCAATGATGCGTGACTTATGGCCAACACTGTACATATACATGAGAGAATTCAATTATTCATAAAAAATAGAAATGGCTTATTTTCGCCAAACAACGGTATTGCCACATCAATAACCCTATTTACTGCGTGCAATAGCAAAGACATCTTATACATGAAGAAATACCAAGCATCTTGCAGCCCCTTTGTTTATCGCATTGGAAGCTACATGTAAATAAGCAAGAAGAGTGCCCCAAAATTTCTCATAAGTATTTGTCGAGGCACATTCAAGCTTCTTATAACTCTGTAATTGGTAATTTTGGTAATGTTAAACCTACAATCAAATCGGCAAATTACTAGACTGTAACAAAAAATAATAAATAAAAATACATATTCATTTTGATAAAAGAAAATATTGATACAGGAATAAAGCACAAGAATGCGCAATCGGTTTTTAAACGGTCAGCTATACCCATTATTTATGTAGTTCAATTTAAAAACCGTAGCGTTTTT
This sequence comes from Yoshiicerus persimilis, assembly GCA_020352615.2. NCBI lineage: Eukaryota > Metazoa > Arthropoda > Collembola > Entomobryomorpha > Tomoceridae > Yoshiicerus > Yoshiicerus persimilis. The sequence goes on from JABJWA020000124.1 coordinate 32,174, forward strand.
ATTTTTCCCAACTGTTTTGAACAATCTTACAAAATTGATTTGAGCAACTATCTCCCATAACTTTTACATAATACAACTGAATTAATTCTCCACAGGCGTTTGACCTCAGTATTCGGCATCAAATTGAACCTATATTGTTAATTTGTGTTCATTAGAGCATAAATGAGTATACTTCGCGGAGGTTTGGATTTTGTTAAAAGTTAAAATATCAAGACGAGTGATAAGCATAATTTAAATTTCCACTTACTATAAGTGGGTACTGCAAACTGTAAACTCGGTCTCCAATATTTTCTCTATATAAAGCACTAAATTGATATAGCCCACAAACTTTTCTATTTACAAATACTTTTCAAAATGGTTATGGATTGTTATAGTTCGGTAAACACTCTCCTATCGAATACGAATTAGTATCCTTGTCGGTAAAATACCCAATCGGAGATTACTATCTACATTCTGCATCAAAATTAGCGATTTGAAAATATAATTCCCCAGTCAAATGATACCCCCTCCACATTTTTTTATTTACAGTACCTCATGCTATTGATAATCTAACTGCGCATTACATAAACACAAAAAAGATTTTTTCCGTCAGAAATTGATAGTTTAGTAAGATAATTTTGTTAGAATACATACTGCAATAAACTGTAGACTCTTCTATCCCACAATTTTCGTGGAAGAGGCTTTTAAAACGGCTTTAATATTTCAATGCGTCATTATCGATTGCAACATATCCTGATTCCAAAATGTAGCAAGCTATCATTAGTAAGAAATACTGGGAAGCACTCCGAACTATTATTCCTTGGTTCGCAAATGATAAGTAATTTTAATACTAAGATTAAGATGAGAGTAACCTAATATTATACAATAGTAGAAATGATTGATTTTGCTGTATCATTAGTAGTTAACCAAAAATGTCTTTAAGCACTACAATAGTTATTTCAGTAATTCTTCAGATACAGGTTGTTCAAGCATTTCTGTAAAACCCTAAACATTTTTCTGCCCGAACCAAAAGTTTTGTACTATTCGTATCTTTCATACTCCTTGATGGTCATCTAGTTTGAACTCTAACTTGCTCGTCATTGAAAATGGACTCCAACCCTAAGCCAAAAAAGCTTTTCGTATACCCCAAGAACTGCAACAGTGTCCTACAATGTATCAAACTTATTGTTAAAGTGGCCAATGTTTTTGGAGCATTCCCAGCAGTTTATGTCAAAGAAAAACAGATTTTTGTGAAATCCACAAAAGCAAAGGATCATTTCAGACATTTATTAAATACGACGTTCTGGGTTATTTTGTTTGTACTGCTAACAGCGCAGTTTGTACGTTTGACATTAAAAGGGGATAACTCTTTTAATTACGGTATGTGTTTCTTTTTAAACTGCGCCATATGGATAGGAGTTGTTCTGCATTCCTTAATGTTCTTCAACTTGGAAACAATTTTACTGATATCCAACGACATAATTTTTACTACCGAATGCTTCAGAGGTTTGTACATTTCCATGACTTCTTTGAAATATCTTAATTAATTAATATTATTTATTTTTGAAGTAATTTGTATTTTTTAATTTAATACAAAATGAAATTATAGAAAGGAATTTATTACTGTAATCATAAAATGTTTTTGAACCTAAATAATAGAGGAATACCGTGACGAAGATGACACTACAGATATACCATTGGGAGATTTATTACTTGTCCAATTCGTCACTGTCTCAAGTTTGTCTTACCCTTACGCGATTGCTGTTTTCTATGTATTTATTTATGATTTACCATTCCTTCCCTATGGATCACTCCCTGAAGAATATCGCTACTTTGGATTTGCCATTTTTAGTGGAGTAGTGGCTTGGTGTTTATTTTCCGCCTGTTGGACAATAGTGGGGTATTTGCTGGCAATTTTGGTTGTTGGGAAACGATACGTCCAAGCAATAGAAAAGGAATTAAAGTAATATAAAATGTGAACATATTAATTGGTAGATAGCAATAATTAGACAAATTTATTTTTAATTAAGAACACTTTTTTATAGATTTGGGCAATCAAGTTACCAGACCCATCAAAAATTACGAACACCTGGTCACTTTGTGAAAATGCATAGAATTTTGATGCTCCAAATGAAAATTATTCAAGAGCTATCGATGGCAGTCCTTGTGCCAATCAACTTCATTGTCAACAGATCAATTCTGATGACAAATTTCTTAATTTTGAAACACAGTTCAGTTATGTCTACCTTCAATACATCTATGTTTTGTTCGTACTCGATCGGTTCACCATTCTTTTGGTGTATCTTCTTAATTATATTTAACACTCAAGCCAGGAGTATAAACGGAGTAGCAAAGTCTATCTCACTATTTTCTTCTAAAAATGCTTGGGACAACTTGTACATGAAGAAATATCAAATTTCCTGTAGGAATTTTGCTTTTCGAATTGGAAATTACATGAAAATCAACAAAAAGAGTGTTCCCAGTTTTCTATTAAGTATTACTCGTGGCACATTCAAACTTATAATTGGTTTGTAGTTCTTATTGCCTTCTCACTCACTCTTAGTGTATTTTTGTGTTGTATATTTTTTATTAAAAAACAGGATTATCATGTGATGTTTAACAGTTAATAAAAATGCTCAAAATAAAGTATTTTTCAAAAATAAATTATTGTGGGTCCGCTCGCTAAATGATGCAAGATGAAATACACATATTTAGCCATGTACTCACCCTTTCGGTGCTTTTTTTTGTTAGAAAAAGGCGAAGAGAGGTGGCGAAAACAACACTAGGAAAGAACTGGAAGAAACTTAAGGAACTATACATTATTATGAGAATTTTGAGAATGTAGAGTTTAACCAATAGTTTTCTTTAGATGAACAAACATTTACCAATTTTGTACATTCAGTCAGGGATATTTTAAATATTACGAGCTCAATATTATTTTAGTGACGTTAAACACAGTGGCCAATTAATCCAAACACCATTCTGAAAAGCTTTGATGTTTTTTAAATACTGATTCTAGCAATTTTCTTTTCAATGTGTACCCGACGGCATCCAAACCTACATTAAATTAGAAAGTATCAGATTACACTAAAATTTCTATAGCTATTTATATCTACCTATATATTATCAGCTCAGTAACTTCCTAACTTCGAATAATATAGGCGTAATAATTTCATTTTTTCAACTTAACTTTCCCATGTAAACTGTACTGTTTCTGCCACTGTAAATGGCAGTGGAAGTCTGCCCATTGTATTGCAATTATGGGATTATTGTCTTCCTGACAATGTTGTCTTTGAATATTACTTATTGTTTTGATTTCATGATTAATTGCAAAAACAGATTTTCTTTTCTACGTCATTTAAATTAAATTAATATTATTCTATTAGCGACATTCCTTACTGTTACTGTATACCTGAAAACAAAAACACAGAAATAGACTTTTGAATGTAGTCAATTTAGTTCAATTCAATATCAATGTGAAAAATAATCACAAAATCAATAAACTAAAATACTAAAGTCTATAAACACTAAATATGCAATATGTTAAACCATATTTAAGGCTAGATTTACCCAAGAATCGTGCAGAAATTAAATACATGAAGAAATATCAAACCGCCTGTAGACCCTTTGCATTCATGATAGGACACAGTATGGAAATTAAAGACAAGTGCACAGATTTTATCTTGGGCATTAGTCGAGGTACAGTAAAACTACTCATGAATATAGGGGTACAGTTGGGTTAGTGGTTTCGGCCACTACTAGTCCCAGACAGGTCCCAGGTTCAATTCCTGGGAGCCCCTAGGTAAACAAGATGGTAAAGTCGCTTATGAGGGTCTGGTCTTGAAACTCTAATATGCCTTACTGTCGAACTACCTTGTAGATGTTGGTATGTGTCATCGGCTCTGTGTGTGGAAGAAGGCGATTCCTAAGTCCTATATTCCCAGTACGGATGATACGGCAGGCAGCGGGAAGAGGGAGTACACTGTGCACGGATACTTCACATGTACTCTCTCAACTTCGGTCTACGGTTGGGATTGAGGTTTGTAAGGGGCACTGCACAGTGTTTATCTCACTCGACCCCTGTCTGCAAATACTCACTATACAGAAAAGTTGTGTTCTAGTGGAGTTGGCAATGAGCCCGTCTGTGGCCTGAGCCCGGAACACCTTCTTCCAATAAGAACGGTGTTCCCCACTTATAACATACATACATACTCATGAATATGCAAATCTAATACCCAAACATAATATATTACTCCTTAGTAGGCAGTTGTATGTAAGCATAGTCGTTTCATCTGACAAGCATTTAAATACCTAGGTTTATATATTGGTAATAATTTCTCGTTTAACAAACATGGCAATTATATTTGCCAGAAAATCTCTTTTATCTCTTTTAGATGTATTAATTTACTGCGCGTAAAGCAGCTGATATCGGTAAGCAAAATGACAACACGTTTTGAATATATAGTCATGTCAATTATTGAATACGGTATAGCAATTTGCTCTTCTACGCCTACGGAAAATATCTGTAAGATTCAAAAGATTAATTAAAATACTTTTACAAATACAGATATAATCAGATTTGCAAATTTAAAAGTGGCAATTTAAAATATCGAAATGATTGCCTTAAGAAGGTAATGTGCTATAAATGAAGAAAGAATACTGTATAGTTTAGTGATATTTAATGTTGGTTTTCTGCTCTGTAATTCGTAACTGCAATTTCGCGACCCATTTCCTATAATTGTGCATGTATCTACGATATTGCTAGATATTTTTGCACAACAGCTATTTGGAAAATAAATAACCGACATCTACTATCCCGTCCTTTTTGTACTTTTGACATTAGCCAAGGACGAAAATTTATTGGGTTGCAAAAAAATTGACATTGTAATGCCAATGCTCACAAGAGCCACACTACAAAAACAAAAGCGTAGTTTTAACTTTTGCCACATATATTTTAAATTTCATAGTACTCTAAAGGTCATGGAGAATTACATAGTAATTTTCTTTTGCTCAAGCTCCATAGTTAAGTTAGACAAGAAACGGGAGGAACTTTTAACTAAATTGTAATCTGCCAAAATTATCTTTGCTTTTTAATAACACAAAAAACCTACTGCTACAGTCCATTATTTTAAGCACTATGCACTACGTTTAATACCCAAAATTAAGTACATATGCAATGCCAAAAGCGATTGCTAAGATTATGGACATTTTATACTTTTGCTTCTACTCAACAAGGTTTTGTCATTATGATGATGTCGATGTAAAAGGCAGTAAGGCAGTAGTATTTGAATTCATCTTATTCAATAAACATGTCATGAGATTCTGCTAAATTAAAATGGAATCAACTTCGCCTAAAAAGAAACAGGATGACAAACTCTTTAAAGAAGGAATAAAATGTCTCCTGATCCTTGTCAAATCAGCAAACATTGTTGGAGCTATGCCCATAGTTTACAATAAAGAAAATATAATATTCGCAAAGTCTGAATCTAAATTTGACCGATTGAGAAATTACATAACAACTGCTCTCTGGCTAATATTCGTCACTCACTTCGCGTATCAATTTGGACTCTTGACAATATCCAAAGACAAAAATTCCTTTTATTACGGTTGGTGTTTCTTTATAAACGGTGTATTATGGATGGGATTCATTCTACAATTGTTTGCCTTTTTTAATTTGGAAAAACTTCTATTTTTATTCAATGATGTCTTCAACACTCTGGCAAATTTTAAAGGTTAGTTCACTAATTTTAACAACTTCAAGTCTGTAATATAGAAGAAAATGGCAATTCAAAAGTCATTACTAACAAACTCACATTTATGAAAATCTTTGAATTCCTAAGAGAAATACCAGTATGAACCTGTCTTTAGATAAAATAAGAGTTGTAAGTCAGGCTAGATTAAGTGGCAAGGAGTTCTTTCGATTATTCTCATACGGAAATAAGTATTCCTTTTCACCCAAAGAAAATTGCTCTATTTGTAATGTTGGTAAAAGTAACTTTGATGTATCATTTTCTCTCTAAATGTAGAATTTACTCACCATTAAGAAAGCACTACCTACCGGGTATTGAATATTGTACCCATGAAAATTATCACCTTTTCCTTAAATTTGAATCAGCTATTGAAGTTCATAATTTTCATAACTTTGTCATTCAGGCGCTTAGGTTACGAGCTTGGATTACAAATGAGTAAATTATATAATAACCAATCCATTTACTATTTAACTCTTATATAAAATATATCAAATGTACTATGATTATGTGTTTGTGGGCTGTGGCCTGTATTATGATGCACAATAAACTATCTATCTATCTATCTATAGAAGAAAATGGCAATTCAAAAGTCATTACTAACAAACTCACATTTATGAAAATCTTTGAATTCCTCAGAGAAATACCAAGACCAGAAAAGCAATATTGACCTCACCTTCGGAGATACTTTATTTATCCAACATATGACTGCTCTTAGTTTTATTATGCCGTATCTCGTTGTTGTGTTTTGCATTTGTACCTACGACCTGCTCATTTTTCCAAATGGAAAATTGACGGAAGGACATCGACACATTGGAATGGCTGTTTTTAGCGGGATTGTCTGGTGGATTTTCCGCGGATATTGGCTCATATTGGTCTATATGTTAATACTCTTGACTTTAGCTAATCGATACTTCCATATCCTAGGAAAAGAACTGAAGTAATGTCCACGGTATCCTTTATATTTATCATTACAAATAAAAATAAATCATTGGAAAACAGTTATAAAATAGTAAATAGGGGAAAATTTCATCATTGAATTCTATTTTGAAGTTACCGAATAAAGTAATTTAAAGTAATAAAATGTATTTTTTTCAAACCCGTAAATAATTAATATTTCGATGATGGATTAGCCAACAATTTTGAATGTTATTTCTCATTTTAGATTTGGAAAACCAAAATATTTGTCTCATCCGATAATCCGCCAGCCGATATACTTCGTGCATTTCCACAGAACTCTGTTGCTGCAATTAAAATTTCTGCAAGAAATCCTAAAAGTTATTCTCCAAACAAATTACTTCATTGTCAACCGTTCAA
>JABJWA020000125.1:0-39105 GCA_020352615.2 Yoshiicerus persimilis
TAGTAATTATGGTACAGCATTAAATACCAAATTTATTCGTTTTTTCTTCCTATTAAATTAGCAAATTCACTCGAAATAACAGCGATGTAAAATTCAAAAATTTTCATGTATCAAATCAGAAACATTTACAGAGGTTATTAAACAAATTGCATAATTTGATACATTATTAAGTCATTAAAGCCGTTTTTGTAAAGCAACAGTGAGAATGAGAATCAAGAATTAATTCTAGTATTACTGCAATCCTAAAAATTCTCACTCAGAGATTAGCTATAAATTTTTGACACTGCATATAAGCAAATATTAATAATATTCATTTTGCCTAATCCAAGAAAAACCAATACCTTATCATAAGTATTGCTTTTTACAAAATGTTGCAAAGAATTAACTTTTACCTTTTACATTTGCTTTTTTATGGAATATATCCGAGTGGAATGATAGGTTTTATGATATTTATGAAACTTCCAGCGGAAAAACTTCATCACACCCTTAAATCAATCCTTCAATGTCAACTTTGTCAGCGCTTTGGGCATGTAGTAAAATAAATCATGAATTTCATAATTTAAACCCATGTATTCACTGTTTCATCATAGGTTAATCCATTCAAACGTAGGTATTTAATTTTTACAACTCGTTAAACTAACTTCGGACACTGAGTGCTGACTGCAGTTGGATTAAGGTTGTGATGTAGAAGATTACTATTTACAGAATGTAATCTCTGACTGGAAATGACGGCTGATGGGCATTAATTAGGCTCATATGATAAGAAATGTCAAAAATCATTACCCAAATGGGTTGTGAACTATTCTGTTATTAATTAAGTATACTAATGCACACGTAAATAACGGAGCATGACATAAATGCTGGACACATACTGTTTGATGAATTATTGTGATATTTAATGTCCGTCTTAAACTGTCTCAACGAAGAGCTTAATATAAATATACAATCAATGTTAAGTATTTTGTTATCTAAATTCCGTTACGAATTAAAAGATATCATTTAGTGGAAACGTTGAAAATAGATCAGTCATTTTCAGGCCTTGAACCAAGTTGTTGCCTTCTCTCGGTTTTTGCACTCTTACTTACACAAGGAATTAAAATGGGAGTCTTTTTCTGGATAGCAGTTTTATTATTTCAAACTTTCGATGGACAAATCTATGGATCCTCAATTGACATTGGTAAGAAATTAATTAGAAAATTAGTACACAAGAGTAGAATTAAATATCTATCACGATTTTACTTTGAGGCTCAAGACATTTAAAATTTCAATTTTAAATCTTAATCACAATAACCTTCATTTTTCATTTTAATTTATAATGCTTTGTTTAACAAAGTAAATAAAAATATATATCGAATTTTTATATTGGAGATATCGAACTGGAGCCGCATTACCGCAAGTTTAGGTTTAGATTCTATTCTTCTTAAGTTTTCAAGTAAAGCAGTTAAGTAGAATTTCAATGTAAAGAAATTTTACAAATTATTACATTTTCGATCTAACTTTGAAATTATAATGCAAAAGATATGAATATTCAATTTCTATATAATTTTGTGCAGTAAATAATTTAGTTGTTAGAGTTTATTATATAATTATTAATTTACAATTCATTTGTCTAATTTTACATCATTGACTATTACCATTTATTTCTAAGTAGATACTGAAAGCAATGCTAAAGCCGGTACAAAACAGTATCCACCTTTCGGCAGAGCTATGAGAGCTGAATTTTTTCATGCTCCTAACTTTGTCAGCTTGGATCATGGAGCGTATGGTAAGTTTCTAAGTTAGCTTATAAAATATGGAAATATCTAAGCATATTTCGGAAAGTATATTCTGTAAACTAAAAATTAGTAGCCATAATAATTATTTTAAATGTTTCTAAGGCGGTTATCCCCGAGAAGTACAAAGAGCGCTTCATGCATTTCAAAACCGCGCAGAATCCAACTTAGATTTATGGATTAGGCGAGAAGCCCAGTTTGAGCTTGATAACGTTCGAAGTCACTTAGCGGAGGTGGTGAGTGCAGAAGCTGAGGATATTGTTATGATCCCAAACACAACCAGTGGGATGAACGCAATATTTCGAAGTATCATGTTTCAATTAGGAGACCGTATTTTGCACATCAGTACTATCTATGGCTCAATGTTAAGTATTATAAACTTTATGTCTGATTACACCAATGGAAATGTAACCGCCGTGCAATTCAACCTTACCTACCCGATTTCAAACGAGGAACTTTTAGTTAATTTCGAAAATTTCCTTAATGAGCATCATAATGAGACGAATCCTATTCGTATGGCACTTATCGATCACATTACATCCGTCCCGGGAGTTATAATGCCAATTGAAAGAATAATTCCTATGCTCAAACAAAGAAATATCATCGCTCTCATAGATGGCGCTCATGCAATTGGGCAGATCCCAATTAACATCACTGCGCTTGCTCCTGATTATTACATCACCAACTGCCACAAATGGATGTACGCCGCTCGAGGCTGCGCAATGATGTTTGTGGATAAAAAGCACCAAGGCACTATTCATCCAGCTCATATTAATTCCGGATACAGAAATCCATCCAATTTTCAACAAGAATTCTTCTGGACAGGTATGGCAACCTTAAAATGGCTACCAATTCCCTAACTTTTCGAATTATACTTCAAAACTCCAAATTTCTTATTATTTTCCCACAAAATGAATATTATTTATTGTAATTAGCGCAAATTTTTAATTAATAAGAATCCCTTAATGTTAAACAGTATAATTTCGTGTTTTCTAAAGGAACCATGGACTACAGCCCTTACATGACCGTTCCAGCAGCTTTGGAATTTAGGCGCCAGGTTGGTGGTGAGGCAGCTATCCAGGAGTACAATCATAACCTTGCTCGTCAAGGAGGTCAATATTTGGCAACTCAATTCGGAACTAGAGTTCTTCAAGAAGAAAATCAAATGGCCAATATGGTAGATGTTCAACTTCCCATTGCAGATCCTGATAATGAACTCCTTAATGGGGATTTCTGGATAGATACACTTCTTACACAGTACACAGTCTATGCATCCCCTTACAAACACAACGGTCAATGGTGGATACGATGTTCTGTCCAAATCTACAATGATATGGATGACTTCCAAACAGCCGCTATTGCCTTTATCGACATCTGTAACAAGGTCAACACAAACTCCACTGTTCCACTATCTAAGGCTTAAGTGGGAGGAAATTAAACTAATCCTTATTGCTTTACAATGTAGTATATCGAAATGCTCTCCTTATAAAATAAAAAATATCTTCAGGTTATTCATTAAAACCTGTAAAACTACAAAATAGTATTTGCAAAACAATAATTTATTTATTTCCAGTAGTTAAAATAGGGGTGTTCACGTATACCACAATAGTTACCTTAATTTTGATTTTAAGTAACCTTATAAGGCATTTAAGTAGTTTAGAAACGGTTAAAACGTTTTAATTTGCCTTTCCTAAATCTAGAAATAATGCAGAACAATTTACTATTTAATAATAATTAAGCATTCTTCGAAATATGTAAAAAGAAAGAAAAATGTTTATTTCTTATTTGGATCAGAATAGGGATTTTCAACTTTCAATAATAACACATAAGTAACTTCGAAATGATTGTAAACCAAAATATATGTCAATATAAAATATCAAACGTTAGTTGTATTCAGATGGCATAATTCCTCCAAAATACAATTTTCCAAGTCTCTGAGATCTTGGGAGTTCCTGAGGTAGCAACTTTGGATGTTAACGGTCAAGAAATACGAGTCTTTCCATTCCAAACTGGTAATACATACACCTACAAAATATTTACATAATTTACATAATATTTACATATTATTTACACAATTCACGTAATATTTACATAATTTATGTAATAAATTACATAATATTTACATAAACCTGTAAAATTTTCAATAATAGTATTTTATTCAAACATTTTGAAAATCTATTTACCGGCATTAGTTCTTTCCGCTGTAACAAAGAAATCAGCAGAAATAGTTTTACATCCAAAAAATTCAACTTCTCCAAACGGAATAGCGGCAGAAATGCATTGGGTTGAATAAAACTTCGCTTCAATAGATTTTTTTGCCCAATTGGGTATTGGCGACATAAAATGGTAGATAAGTTTAGCAAGGTAGCCTTTAGAGCCATTAAACTTTTGTTTATAGCTTTCGTTTGTTTGAAGCAATCGTTGAACAGAATCAGGATTAGCCAAGGGTATCCGAAAAGCAGAAGCATTACTATTAACGAATCCAAAAATTAATTAAGGAATGTTAGAACATTTAACGAAGGAAATAACATTGCGTATTATTAGTGGTAATCTTTGAAACTTACGCGTTTGTCGTCAGAAAGTCCGAGGATGTTGGTTCGCCAGCTATAAATAGCATCGTTACGTTTTGTGGCAAAATTAAATGTTTCTTAATCATCATTCTTCTCATTCCACCAATTACTGTTGCAATAATGGTACTCTTAGGACTGACATTGTGAGCGGAACTTATTTCTTGAATAGTTTTTCTGCTTAATGATTCTGGGATGCATAATTTGTACTTTCTCTCTTTCTTTTTCATTGGTAAATGCCATTGGTGCTTATCAAACAAATAATCGCGATCGTACACAAAATAAAATAAGTAATAGTATGTCAATTTTATTATTAAAAATGGGAAGAAAATGGACTGTAGAAAATTTGCAGGGTTTTCTGATGACTTTTCAATATTTTCTCGCATATCTCCAGCATTTGTATCGGAAATGATTGGTTTCGTTCCTAAATGCACCCAAAATAATTTTGCAATTGAAGTAATATCAGCTAGGCAGTGATGAAACTTAAAAATGATAACTGCATATTCTTTATCATCTATAGATTTAACGCTATGTCTGTAATTATTCACGATTAGTATTTCCCAAACACATGATCTTTTAGGAAACAGTTTTTCTTGGAATTTCTCTCTGATTTCTACCAGTTTAGTTTTATCAATGATTCCTGCATTTTCTTCTTTGTACAGATGAATATGGTTCTTTACGTCATAGTATTTGTTCCATTTCCAAAACGAATAACCCCACAGAGTTCTTACATTTTTCCTCAATTTTGAAAAGTACTTTCTTCCATTCGGATATCTTTTGGTAATTATTTTTTCTGTCCATTCGTTCATAGCGTTTTCAATGCCAATCGTTCCTTCCACTATGATTTGAAATGAAATGTATGAATCACTATTCTTATATGTGTTTCCATTTTCAAAAAATGTGTCAATAGATGGCATTAGAGTAGAACCGTTACTTGGAGTACTTATTACACACTTGGAGATTAAAATTACAAATAGGCGCCATATTGGTAACAGCAGTTGAATTGCCAAAGTTAAAGGACTAACTAATCCTCCAATAATCAAGATTGTTACTGCAAAAATATTTGCGAAGATGAACAAAATGCATTTTTTAAGAGTTTGGACCACCATTTCTTTAAAATGATAGTTAAAACTAATTATAATTAGATTAAATCGGATTTACAATAACAATAATTGCTAAAATCCTCGTTTAATTAAAAATGTCCTATTCAAACGTTTTCAATATAACAGTTTAATAAACGTTGTACTATCTGAATACAAGAAGAAAGGTAACTGACTTGCATTTCACGCAAAGGTGAAGAGTAGTCTAGGAAATAAATGATTCCACTGACATAATATCATACTGCATGGAATTCGGAATGGGTTTTGGGCAGTATAGTAAGAATAAAGTAGTAACGTAAGAAATATAAGTGAATGATGGCTATCATCACGGAAAGAAAAGTTCCCATTGAATATTATACAATTTTGATAGTTATGATAAGTAAAAGTATTATATGTATATTATTGTTACACAATTATTTATTGATACAAATTCTAATGGAAAAAATGACCAACCAAGGATTGTAAATAACTATAGTAAATTATTTGATGAAAATCATTGTTCCTTCAAGTTCAAACTAAAGTTACAAGAATATGGACCCTGAGAACTAGAAGAACGAAACAAAATATTAAAAATACATTTTTACATGAAAGCAACAAAAACGCAATTTCAATGTACATCATTAGATTAGGTAGATTTGAATTAGCCCTAAATTGGCTCGCCGGCATTTTTCAAAATATAAGTACATTGTACTGATGTTAGCGTGATCATTTATTCAACAGAAAGTAGGTGCATTAAATCAGAATCAGACAAGTTTAAAATAGGCTGGCTGCGGCTGGCATGTCTCTTCTGAAATATTTTACAAAACGATTTCCCTTTCGGTATTTCGCAATCCTAATTGCACCTTCATTTGTTTGTGATAACAATGTTGGTGTAAGTGCTTACAGCTTATGGGAATTTGGTAAAATTATTCATTGTGGTTTCTTGAAATAATAACTTAGTTTTCCTATCCGGTTATAAAACGTCTTATACTGTGACCATATCTTTCTTCATGTATCCTGGAGTAATATATTAATTCACCAATGCTCTAAAAGACCTTTTGGTCATGTCAATACTCAACAAAGGCAGAAAATTATCCAACAAATCAGAAACTACAGTGAGGTTCATTACAAACGACCCACAGGACAACTCATGTATAAGAAAGTACGTATTTTATCTGTAGAGAGTACGTATACTGCGATTGTCGTATGGGCCGTTTGTAGTGAACCTCACTGCAGTTAAAGCTTCACAGACAGTAAACATAAAACCAATTTGTTACTAATTTTACAACTAAACCAATTTAATCTTGTTTAACTTAACACTATTTATGTAGTCTTCTGGGAAACTAGGCGTTTGTTTGTTTATGACTTCCAAGTATCATCATTGCCACTTACGGTAAATATCCTTTGCTTTTGTATTTCATTTAACTCATTCTGTATACAATGCATTTAGAAAAGATACTAATTACCCAAATACAGAAATACACAAAATATATATAGGTATTGTTACAGAAAATAATGCAGAGTATTTATTGAGCTTGGGAAACACCATATTAACACCATTAATTGTGCATCCCATGAATTTTAGACTTAAATATTGCATATTTTTGGTTTACATGTGAACACAAAGTTATAAACAGTCTCATTTCATAATGGCTGTTCTAAGTGGTTACAAATATTGCTGCTGTACGTTAATTCAATTATTTTTTCTTTGATTGATCAAAATTACGACTATACTCTAAAAAATAATTTTTGCTTTGTAATACAATATCAATAAGAATGCAATTTTTATTTTGTACTTAAATTTAGTTTTCCTTTGGATTTGTATTTGCCAGGGTCTTCGTATTCTATTCCTTTGCAAAAATTTGAAACTCATCACATGAACCGTTGAACAGTGTATCCAAAAAACAATGTAAGGGAAATCGCGACAATAGCCGGAAGTATTTCACAAATGTTACCCTGAACTTCAGGAAGCCATTCCATCACGTCAGCCCTATTCCTTCGAGCGCCCGCCCTTTGAGTAAATGCTTCTTCGCGGTCGCGAAATGTCATTTCGTTAAATTCCCTTATACCATCGTCACTCATTCCCACGAAAAAATTCCAGTCCAAAATGTTAACATTGGTATTTAGAAATCTAATTGGAAGTGCAATTAAATGAAATTGTAATCTCTGAATCCACAAATCTTTTCGTTTAGCGATTTTGCCATATCCAACAAATACATCAGGACTGATAGCCCAATGTGAAAATACATATTTGAAGGGATACCAAAATGCATCCCAAAGATAAGGTCTCCTTATTTGTCCCTCAGCAACAATTCCTGTAAACGATTGTGTGGCGCTGTAAAACGCCAATCCCGTTGCTTTCAGTCGATCGCGCCTTCGAAGAAGTGTCTCAGTAATTCCACCATCTATCAACAATCTATAAACCAACGAAATGCAGCTGACGGAAACAACTTGGCCTGGAACTCCTGCATCTTCCAAGGGTTCCAAATTCGCCGCATTAGGCACTGCAGTATTAAACTCAATTTGTAACTTCCAAATTAATTTAATAAATACAAATGTAGAAATGCAGAAAGAGTTTACATTACAGTAGCTAAAATTCATCTGTTGATATTTTCATTCATTGACTGTGTTCTTAATAAAAAGCAGTTAAAAAATGACAACAGAAATTGAATCTGATAGGTTTAATTCCTACTGTTGTCTTTTCTAAATTGCTTTTTAGTCAATGCACCCTTTATGCATCAAAATATCAACAAATGAATTTTAGCTACTATACTGAAACGGAGACTCTTTCTAAATGGACTGTAATTATCAACGCCCCTAAAATACCCAATTTTACCCCAAAAATAGTACTTTTCAAAAATGGTACTTTTCCCCCAATTTCTTCATCAGTTCCCCAATTATTATGTATTTAACCCTTTACTATAAATAAGCATTGAGGAACGAAAATTCAATTGAAGTAAAATTAATAAGTCAAAAAATCAAAAGATATAAATGTCTACTTTTATGAACACTTAATTAGGTTTTTAAAGTGCCTTTTGTTGGTCTAAAGGTCTTAAAGGCATTACATTTATTTAAATCTGGTGTATGAAAACATATTGTCACCACATATTTGAAATTCTAAGGTTTTTTGACTTATTAATATTACTTCAATTGAATTTTCGTTCCTCGATGCTTATTTATAGTAAAGTAAATACATAATAATTGGGGTACTGACGAAAAAATTGGGGAAAAGTAGTTTTTTGGGAAATTATTTTTTGGGGTAAAATTGAGTATTTTAGGAGTGTAAAAAATAATATCTCTTTCTAAATTATTACATTTGCATTTATATACTTACTTTGGAAAATATAGCCAATTGAAATACTGTATGTATACTGAGCACAGATATACTGTAATTTTAGTAACCCACCTGGATAAATCCACCTTATCAGCCTCTGAAAAAATGTATCCACTAAGTTGGGAGTTGGAGTCCACCGATGTTGACCTCGACTTTCCATAAAAGTTTCAAACTCTCTTTTCATTTGAAGAACGCGTAAACTGTAAAATACAAAAGTAAATTCTGGTTCCCTCCCTTCATGGAAAATGGGGGTTAATTCCTCTCTGTAGTTTTGGACATAATGAGTATTATTCAAGTGCAGTCCATTGCATTCCACAAAATCATTTTGACGACTGTAGCAAGCAGGTCCCACACTTATATATGTCCTGGTATTTAGCGAACCTCTCTGAAATTGGGCATCCTCATCAGGTAAAATAAGTTCCAGTGTCACGTGTCCTTGGCTTTTAGCCTCGTTTCCAAGTTCCAAAGTTGGGCACGGAGACAAATAGCGTGATGTCCAAATCCTAAGTATTGCTAAACTATTATTATTCACTTCAACTGATCTTTCATCTTCAAATAATATATGTTGGGGTTGTTGCAAAACTTCCATATTGTAATCCACTTTCTTTCTTAATTTGAGCTGTTTGAGCTGTAACATGAACTGAAAAGAAAATATTTAAATAAGTGGACTTTACATAGAGAGGTAAAATTTTAAATCTAAAGGATTGTTATTTGGTGTAATTTTCCATTCTCCACCTCATTTTGCTTCACACTTTTCCCAGCGGGAAATGGGAATGCTGGTATTTTCTAATCAAAAAGTAGGCATTTTAATTTTTACTCCAAATAGGGAGATTTTGTAGTTCCATTTCAAAATAGACGTTGTTTTCCCTATTTTTAACCATCAAAATGTAAAAACATTTCCTGATTGTGCATCAATAATAAATATCCTGATTCTTTGTGCCATTTGGTATTTTGGGCTGTTTATTTTCCAGGTTTTCAGGCTTAAAAAATGAAGTGGGAATGCAAAATTACATTTATGTTTACATATTTTATTGTTTACATTTATTCTTTAAAAAATTTTGGTCTACTAACTGCATTTTCTGTTTTTATTAAAAGCGCATTTTGTAAAATGCATAACAGTTATTTACTTTATAGTAATAGTATGTACACCCTGACGATAAACTAAGGTACCCCCCCTAGACAGCAAGAACCGGAAGTAGCACAGCAAAACTGTTTACACCAATCGAAAGCCAGTCTAAAGTTACATTTAAATCCAAGTTTTCATTAAAATCGATTGAAGATAAGTCGGTCAAATAATTCGGTGAAAAATAAAACTACGAAAATGTACCCGGCTTTTGGGTTATTCGGATTTTTCCCGGCCGAAAATAAACTTTTTAAAAATAACATTCACACAGCTGCAATCCATGTTATATGAGTGATTTTTCCTGAATTTTGCATAATAATCGAATAAGGTTGAATTTTCAACTTTTCTGCAATTTCTTTAAAATTTTCATGTTTTTCAAGGAAATTCCGGAAAAGTTGAAAATTCAACCTTATTTGATTATTATGCAAAATTCAGGAAAAATCACTCATATAACCTGGATTGCAGCTGTATGAATGTTATTTTAAAAAAGTTTTTTTTTCGGCCGGGAAAAATCCGAATAACCCAAAAACCGGGTACATTTTTGTACTTTTATTTTTCACTGAATTATTTGACCAACTTATCTTCAATCGATTTTAATGAAAACTTGGATTTAAATGTAACTTTAGACTGGCTTGATGTAAACAGTTTTGCTGTGCTACTTCCGGTTCTTCCTGTATAGGGGGGGGGGTAGGGTGTACATACAGTGAGGTTCGCTAGATACTAACCATGGCCCTTACAGTGTATAAGGAAAAACATGTATATATAAATTGCTTGCGTTTGCTTGACGCGGGAAATCAAAACCAAAACGTACATACCATGGTATTTACTTATGCACTGTAAGTGCCACGGCTAGTATCTAGTGAATCTCACTGTAGTGTCTCATACACGAAAGGAAAAATTATATAACGTGGCATGGCATGACACATGCTGAAAAAAACGTTTCTACCCTCCCTGCACAGATGTATATACAACAGCAACATAAACAATGAAAAATATTACTCATTTCCGGGAATTTCGTTTCCCTCACTTCGATCAGTGTTCTATTTGTATCCCTCTTTTTGCAGTTTGACCGTCCACCTTGACACAATGGACAAATTGGACAAAATGCGGAGTTTTACTTGAGACACACGATTTACAACTATTATTTAAGAAAAATAACGTCTTTATATCCAGAATTGTCTTTTGATTTAACTTCTATTTGCCACTCTAACCTATATTCTAAATACACTTTAGTATTATTCACAAACCAAATTCCCATAATTTAATTTTTATATCAAACTCGATTGCTTCCTAAGTGGCTTAAGTTAATTACAATATTCCTGTGGCAAAACTTTATTTTTCTATTGATATATTTCAGATTTGATTTACATTTGTCCATTTAATTGAATAATCAACATTTGCCTTGATTTTTAATTTTTCCAGATTTCCAAAATTTAAAGTTAAAAATATTTATTTGATTACCTCAAGGGGAAAAAGTACTCCGAGTTGAAATTTGCATATAATGAATCTGCTTTTTCAAACTGGAAGCGGCGGCTATTTTTTGGGTCAGCGACCCAACTTTGTTTCAGCTCCACATCTTTAGTATTAGAATCAGTGCTTAAGAAATAACTACGGCGACAGACCGGCTTACATGTAAAAGACAAATATGAATCTTCCTCAAACGTTGTAGAATTGCGCTTGAGAGAAGACTAAATATAGTAGAGGTCTGCTTTGGATAAAGTTACTTATTTCTTTCTGCGTAACTGGTTACAGTACAAAGTACATTCAATTCATGACTTTGAAGGTTAGCATGTTCTGCTTGGCTTAAGTGCAAAACTGTGTAGATTCATGAGGTGAAGAATGTTAGCAACGTGCTTATCTTCATTCTAAGGAGTGGTGATAAATTAATTGCATTCACAACTAAGGGAACATTAACCATAGCCAAATGAGGCCATATCTGCTGTCTTATATAGTTTCCTTCTTAATGTATATAACAGCTTATATTCCTGTAATGTATTTTTAATTCAAATAAATCACCAATCCAATGTATTTAGTCATTGCTTTCTTGGTACTGTCCTATCTTAACCGTAAATGATTCATTGGGGACGGTAATTTAATTTTCAATTAAATGAAAAAACATTTAGTAACTACAGTCATTTTTGAACTAAATTTTGCTTAAAATATTTTAAAAGTGGTAGATAATTAGTTAGTAAATATTAAAAATTACCATTTACCAGTTTATTTTTCCACAATTAACTGTAAGGACAGAAAATTGATGTAAATCTATAAGATAAGAAAATGACAATTAGATAATAATTTTAGATATAAGAATTTTATAATTTCTTAGTGGGTCTTTAAAATTGCTACATTACTCCAATAATGCGTTTTCATGTATTTTGTGAATTTCACGTGTACTGCACAAATAGAATTTCGTGAGCACGAATTACAACACTGTGAAAAGGTTCATTGCCGCCTTAGGCGATTTAGTTTTGCTAATACGGTGATGGTGAGTGTGCAAATATAATGCAAAAATAAAGTAAGCCATTGGATGTATGTATATGTACAGTGTACGAGTAATGTGGTAATATTGACTTGACTTTCTTACTCACAAGTTTACAATGTAGTTTGCGATGAGAAGGATGTGGCATAAGATAGTATATGGCCTGGCAGCTGATAAGTATTCTAAAAGCATTCTACGTATTAGAAAGCTAAGCTGATTGAGAATAACAAATATATTACTGATTAATTATTATTCGTACAGACGAAGGAATTGTATTTAGAGAGGTCTGGTAATCCTAACCGCTTTAAGTACTTTTCCTAATACGTCCAGTGTCCTTATATTGTTTTTATAAGTTTATTCAGCAGACCATATTGCGCTTTAGAATATTACAAACCTAGTATATTACAAATATAACCATTTTTTCCTTTACCTCCATTTGAACATTCAAGGAATATACTGAATTATTAGCTACGCATATGTATTTGCTATATAAATATTGGCAGTATAGTTTAATCGACAATTAAATATAAAACTTATCTATAAATACTAACTAGGCATGAGTAAGGAGATAAAACACTAAGTTAAACGAACGTTCAAGGAAATATTTATGGATAGTTACTCATTTCAATGAGCCACGTATGTTATTTTATAAATATCCCAAGCGGTTGCTCAATTCTCAGGCAAGCATTTTCATTTCTTGTCTAGTATTAATATTTACTAGTATTATCTTAAGAAATTTTAAATTTTCTTTAATCTGGAACTAAGTAAATTGCTTTTGTGTATTGTTGATTAATTGTTGACAAAATTGTAAGCAGGTGACCAGTCGGATTTCGTTCTTTCTTTAAGCTGTGGATCTGAAAATCAAGATATACTCAAAAAATAAAATAAAAATAAATCCGTACTGATTTGATGGTAATTAAAAACGAGTCAACTGTCCTTTACGAATCTAGGAGAAAAATCTGCGTGAAAACAGAAACAGAACACTAAAAAAGACTGCACTGGGGGGAAGAATGCTAAGAATATTTTGGGAACTCGGAGGCATTTGGAATTTTAAAATAAGTGAAAGTAAGAAATTAAGGAGTGCAGAGACCAATGGGAAAAATAGAAGGTCGGAAAATACCAAGTTTAGTGGAAAATAATCCAAATCCACGGTCCAAGGGAATAATAAAAGTTAAGGAACCTGAAATCATGGACGATGAAAGTTTTTCGGGGCCTTCCACATCACAAGATGTTTCTGAAGTTTCTGAGCTGGAAATCTCGAAGGAAGAATTAAAGTGAGTAAACACGTAAAACAGTCAATAAGTATTTTTGGAAATAGTTTCAAAGTGTTAAAAATCCCATGATTGGAAACTAAATATTGGAATCCTTGGTTTATTTTTCTAGGGTCCTTTTAGAAGAATACTACATCTCAAGTGACGCATACGATGATGTCAGCCACATCACAAACCCATTTCAAAAACAAGAAAAATGGCTTGTATTGGAGGAAGATTTTGATCCTAATCCGAATGAGGCTGCAACTACTCAGAAATCAGCAACTGTTAAAAGAAAGGATGACATTTCTTTCCTGCAACACATTGAAGATTCCACAGCAAACCTAAACAGTGTGACAAAGCTGAAAAACATTTTTACAAATGAAAATGGAGAGGAAGGTCGGCGAATTTTGATTAAAGGGTCACCAGGAATAGGAAAAACAACGTTATGTAAGAAATTAGTTCAAGATTTCTACCAGAAAACATGGAATAATTTCCCACTAGTCTTGTGGATTCCACTGTGCAAGTTTACAAATCTGGCGCAACCTGTTAAAACAAATGACTTAATTTTCAACGCGATTTTTGAAGACGAAATATTAAAGAGAGGAATATCGAGATACAAGGGAGATGTTCTTTATCTTTTGGATGGCTTTGATGAATTGGAACATGTTCTCCTTGACGAGCACAATTTCATACAGAGAGCAATTGTAGATAAGCTTCTTCAGCAGAAATACATAATTGTAACCTCACGCCCCCACGTGAGAAGTTTCGGAAACGTAACATTTGACAAAATATTTGACGCAGTGAATTTTTCTGAGAATACAATTTGGACATACATCAAAGACTATTTCAGTGATGAAAAGGAGTCTCAAACCGATTTTATGTTCGAAATTCATGAAAACAACGTACTTTTCCATATGACGAATAGTCCAACGCTTTTGGCGACGCTGTGTTACTTTTGGAAAGACCTTAAACCTCAAATCCAGCTTTTGGAATCCCAGGAGTGCTTTACTCGAACTAGTTTGCATAAAATGTTATTTTCGAAGTCCTGGAATCTTCAATTGAAGATAAATAATATTTCAGGCACACGTTTAGAGGAATTGTATTTGATTGACACAAACATTTCCCAATTTGTCGCGGAAGAAATTCATTGTCTCAGAAAATTGGCCTACTATGGAATTGTGGAAAACCGAACTCTGTTTACAATGTCCGATTCTATGGATTTTTCTAAAAACGAAGTGATTGGGAATTTGGTCAGGAATTCGCATTTTTTCAAGTCCACAGATGCAACCGATAAAAATTGCACAAAATTCGAATTTGTCCATTTGTCGTTTCAAGAGTTCGCCGCTGCAATTTATGTTTATGAACATCTTCTCGACGATGAAATGAAAATCTCCATTTCAAAAAATAAATACAACCCGAATTTCAGAAATGTTTGGCCATTTGTCTCGGGACTCATTCAGACAGACTGGCCTGGTTATAGCAATAACTTCTATTCTAAGCCGCAGAATTTGCTAAACTACTTCCTGAACGTATTGGAAGACTCTCCTGTTGATATTATCGGAGCTCATCAAACTTTAATGATAGATTGTGTTGCAGAATGCTACAAGCTCTTATCTAACAACGCGGCGAGGAGAAACAGACTTTTAAATTATTTTGAAGAAACTTTTCATGAAGAAAAATGGTAAAAAATTAAGCATTAAAAATTAGGAAACTCTATTACTGTAGCATAATTAAGGCAGGTTTTCTGTCCATATCCGACATTTAATTTTGAAAAATTAACCGTAAGCGAAAAGGCTTCAAAATTTTGGAATTTAAGGAATTTAAGTTTTTATAAATGCTAACGTCATGAAAATGCCAAAAAATTAACTTTTCTGAACACGTAATTATCCGACATAATTTAATTTGAGTTAATAAATTAATAATTTGAATTCAACAAATTAACTCTTAACCAGGAAATGATTATAGATCGTAATTATACAAGTTAAAAGTTTTCTAAAATACATGCTCATTTGGTATGCGATTCTACACGGAATAAGTTTTAATATATTTTAAATTTTGTTGTTTCATTAAAGGGGAATAGGAGACACGATCTCACTTAATCGGCCGTTACCCTCTGAATTCATCAAATATATATTACGGGACGATTTTGCATTGCCCCCATCTAGTCATATGAATAAATTAGAGGAAGACCTTTTTCTGAGATGCACTACAAGAAGCAATATTGGCCCAGTGAAATATTTCATAAGGAAACTAAAAACGGTTAGATACTACTCAGATTACATCTCTTTCCGGGATATGGTCCTCAATTCATCAGGGCTCAACAGAATTACAACTAGAGCTGTACTGCGCGAAATAATTGAGTCTTCCAGAAATTTAAGAATTCAGAATTCAAGCAAGAACCAGGAAATCCTACAAAAATTTTATGAATCACTGGAAGAAAAACTTCCAAACTCCGATAAGGAAAAACTAATTTATTTTGCACAATGTCTGACACATCTTAGGAATCTTTCACCGAAAACGCATTTTAAAATGCTTGATTTATTTTTGGAGGAGGAACGCCATGCAATGGGCGTTTTCGGAAATCGAAAGTGGCGCGATGAAAGAGCTTTGATTGTCGAAGACATGGTTCACAGATTAGGGCACGCCGCATTTGTAAGTAGAGCTGTACTACACGAGATAATTGAGTCTTTAAAAAATAAGAATAATTCAGATTTTGAAAGGCTGATTGACTTCACCCAACCATACATACCATCAGATTTGTGGAGCGTCCTTTCCGAATTTCTTCGGTCGGATCGCCTTGAATCTTTGTCATTACTCAGATTTATGAGTAACTGCCAGAACCAGGAAATACCACAAGAATTTCTTGAATCCCTGGAAGAAAAATTGCAAAACTCTGATACGAAGAAATTAATTTATTCTGCAAAATGTCTGAAACATTTTAAGAATCTTTCACCGGACACGCTGAATAAATTGCTTGATTTACTTTTGGAAGACAAACTGCAATATGACACAGCATTGGACGTTTTCGAAAATCAAAAATATCTCGATGAAAGACTTTGTAACAGATTATTAGATATATCTATACATAATTTCAATTCGCAAATGAATTCATCTCTGGGTAGAATTTTGGAGCACAGCAAAAATACGGAAAGTATTTTAAACACCTTAATTTATAGCCTCGAGGAAGAACTGAAAATGTTACACGACAAAAATTCAGGAGAAATATGCAGATGGCCATCTCGTGAAGCAGAACGAATAATGCTTTGCCTTTTCGAATCCCAAAAATACTTGCCGGAATCTGTTTTTAATAATTTAGGTAAAGTGCTCCAGGATTTTGCATGTCCAAACTGCTTTAAATATATTCTTCCAATACTAACACGCCACAAAAGCAAACCTGAAAAAGAAGGAGTTATACAACTTCAAAATTTACTGAGTAAATCAATCATGGATTTCATGGAGACAATAAAATTGCTAGAAAGAAGAACATTGACAATTGAACTTGCCTCCACCTTGCACCACGAAATCAAAACTTTAATGGATAGTGAAGAAGAATGTAGTAATTTTAAGAGTATGTTTATCGTTCTTTCCGATTACCACATTCATATCAAGCAAAATGAAAATTTCCCGAGAACTTTACTGCAATTGCTGAAATACGAATCAATTTCTCAGAGAATAACGTATATATTCGAAAGAAATCATCACTTCTTTGAAAATGAGGAAATGTATGAATATATTCTTTGTTTACTGGAGACAGACCTCGATAAAAACTTCAAAAAAGGTCAACGTTCCACAGATTATCTCACGGAGTCTGTAATTAGAACACTTTCCGGATGCAGTCTTCTCAATGAAGATTTACTTCTGAAAATTGTGAATCTTTATTTGTCGTATCCCATGAAATCAAGCATATCAACGCAGCTCCAATGGGAAAATTCATATTTAGAAGACGTCCTGGCGAAACTCTTAAAATACAAAGTCAGCATAGAAGGAAGTATAAACTACATTTTAGATAAGGAAAACTGGAAAAATCAAGATTCATATTCCAGATGTATATTCGGAGTATTGCATTTTGTCCCACTGTCTGCAGTACTGAAAACGCTTCCCAAACACTTTATGAAACCTTACTGGCGCATCATATTTGCCAATTTGATTTTAGGGAGACTTGCACAGCAATGTTGTGAACTACAGGAGGATAACATTCTTTTACAAATTCACGATGACCCGAAACTAAGAATGAAAATAGTAACTTTGTGTTTACCTCCGATGGCGCCATTACAATTTGCCTTGTATTCAAAGAGCGACTCATTAGAAGTCACTGAAAAGATAAACGAAAACTTGTTAGAGATGTCTCAAAGATACTGCAGAGAAGATTTTGATTATTTTCTACGCAATCTGAGGTTAAACTCACCAGAGGATATTTTGGAGTACATAAATCAATTTAAAATTTCCGAGAATGTGGCAACTGTGGAAAGTCCGAAAAAAACTGTTAAACTGTCTTTTACCGAAGATAAAATTTGCGGTTATTTAAGAATACAAATCACATGTAAAGAAAACAGCAAGGAATTTTCCGGATTTCTTAAAGAAAAGCTAAAAGAAAAGGTTACTATTAATATCAGACATCTCGACTTGCGTGAAAATCAGTTAAATGATGAAAAAATGAATACAATCATTATATTCCTGAGGGAATACCCAGAAAAATTGATCACATTGATTCTGTCTCAAAATGAGTTGACGTTAAAACATCTGGGACTTTTCACCGGCCTTAGCAATAAACTTGGACTGAAATATTTATTCCTTGACAGAAACTTGATGTTTATGAATACACATAATTTCGATGAATATTTATTGGATGACAAGTTATATCAAGAACCACAAGATAAAGCCAGTGATGTAAATAGGGAGAAAATCTATCCCCAATTGGAACTCCTGGAGTTGTCAGGAAACTTTATTCCCAAGGGAAAACTTTGTTCTGACAATATTGTGAGCCATGAGATACATATGAAAAGGGCAAAGGTAACATCTGAGGAGCAAAATTATTTTCTCACTACGATCACGAAATCCAAAATTCTTCATTCAAGTGCAACATTCTCGTTTGACTTCCGTTCGATATTCCAGCACTATTCTATTATAGAAAACGGGAATAACGAATATATAACACAGGCAAAAGGATGCATTGTTTTAGCATCCATACCTTTTGGAAACGATTTTCCATTTAATCACTTGAAGCACGGTACTATTCTCGTCGAATGGATTCCACCTGAGGAAAACTTCGGTCAGAGACAAATCGTGATGGCAGATTTGGTTTTAAATCCCGAAAAGGGTGGATATCTCCGTAGCAGAGTTCGGATATTGGCCCCTGAAAACTTGCAAACTATTATGATAGACGAGGGCCTCAAGGCAAAAGTTGCTGTCTTCAAATCAAATACAATAATTAACGATCTTTTGAAAATATTGTATTCCGATCAAAACCCGGGCATGATTGCCTACCCGATCTTTTCTATGCAAAGTGGACCGAATGCGGACAGATTCAATTGTAATACGTGGGCTGAAACCATATTGAGGCAGGTTGGCATTGATATTCCTCCTACAGTCCCGGAGACCTTTACACTTAGACATATTGGATTAGGGTCCGTCGCACTTTTGAGTTCTGCGCTTGCTTTGGGATATGCAAAATTAGCAAAGTAAAAAATATTCATTTTATTTCACGCCAAATTTCACATGGTGCCAATTTTAACTCCTTTTTTAAATACTCAAAGAAACTGCTTTTTGGAGCATCCAAAAATGTGTTCCCATTTTTGTAGGGTGGGAATGCAAACTGTCTTCTACGAATAAAACGAATCTTTGACGAACATAAAATAATAGTATATAGTGTCAAGAGTCACAGTTATGATGGTGCCATCTGAAAATTCGTCACCATCATTTTTGAACGTTACCTTAAATAATTTTTATTTAAATGTGTTAGAGAAAAAAATGCAATGTTGGTGAAAATAAATTAATCGTAGATAATGGAATTAGTGCGGAAAAAACAAAGAAAGAAGTTACAAGTTTTGGGGGTTTAGCTATAAAAATATAGTAAAAATTACTATGGTTGATCCATTAATAATTAGTTGATAAAAAAGTTGGGGCTTTTTTAAGTGATACATTTAAGTTATACCAAATCGTAATACTCATTTGCGTACCTGGGTTATGAAATATTTCTTTTTTAATATTCAACCACCAAGCCAATTGAATAGAAAGATGCCGCGGAACGATTTCTGCGACTGCAACTGTATACGAACACGGAATGAAAATATCTTTTGAAGAAAAATCAAATTATGATCTAGTCAGTCAGCACAGAAAATGCAATAATATTTAAATATAAATAACGAGCTTTCCTTGTTGTACAACTAAATTTACCAAATACTAAAAACTAGTTCTATATATATTGCCATATAAAATGTACTTTCATAATATCGCTAATATTGCCATATATGGAGTAATTTTGTTCTTTTTATGTATTTTATATTGAAAATATAAATACTGTACAATAAATATTTGTTAACAAGGGTGTATCTTAACTGATTGCTATTATTCCATGAATATCTTATACATCTTGCATCCGGTGATGGTTTATAGTATAAAATATTATACCTAATTGATGACATTATTTAAGACAACAAAGTCAACAAGTTTTGAAACATGAAAGGCATACTTTTTGAAGTGCGAATAATTTATGCATATCATGGTTCTGTTAATAATAATGCGCTTGTATATACCTAAGTGTACCTCAAAAATAATCGGTTTACGTCATGATTACCTTACCTCACATAAATATATTTAGCTAATAAATATTTATCCAGTTCCAGTCTAAAGTATTACCCCGGACTGAAAATATTTCTATGCCTCACGTTTAAATGAAATTTCGTACAGTCAGTATATTGTATCCTACTTGAGCTAAATGCGCCCAAACATTACCAAATTGTATTAAAACTGAGGCAAAGGTATATTATCAGTTCGGAGTAATGATAATTGAGACTGGATAAATATTTATTAGCGAAATGCATTAATATGAGGTAAAGTAAATATTTTTCTTGAGGTGCGTTTACATTTTTCCCATAAAAATATAGTCAAAACTTGGAAAAACTCGGGCTAAAGAAGTTAGAGAACGTAAAAATAAAAGTTGGCTGAATTCAGTCTAAATTTTTGTAAAAAAAGGGGTTCTTTCATCTATTCTTTAAGCAGGTAAATTAAATGGGTATAAATCTTATTACAAATAAGCCACACTGCGAGAATACGGAATAGTGGAATCACCTTGATATAGAAATAAAAGAAAACGGTCAATGACCCGCCTGTCTGATTTGCACCGTCACGAAAGGAAAAGTTATCATCGAATTATACAATTATGGTAGTTTGTTAGATGAATGCCAAAATGATTATTTGTAAATTCGACATGCATTTCTGGATATTATCATTACACAATATTATTGCTGTACAATATTAAGGCTACAATTTCTGATAAAAAGAAAACTTCTGTTCCAAGAACTTTAAATAGATAGCAAACTTTTTATTAAGATAATTTCAAAGATCTATTATTGCTCCGTAAAGTCGAAACTAAAGTTACATATGGACTTTTTAAACTTATAACGAAGAAAACAAATTATTTACTATATCACACTTCTACGCAACAAAAACTGAGAACGCAATTCCAATGTGCAAAATACTTTGTTTTCTAGACTGGATTGGAAGTACTCCTAAATTGGCACTTAACTATGTTTCAAAAACTAAATATCTTGTATTCATGCTAGCGTGATCATTTATTCCACAGAAGATAGTTTGTATTAATAATGACCTAACACAAGCTTTGCTAGCGTGCCCCATCTGATACCTTATATAAAACAATAATTCCTCTTTAGATATTTTGCAATCCTGATAAATCTTTGTTTTCTCTACTAATAACGTTGATATAGGTAAGTATTTTAACCCATGGGAATTTCCTAAATCGTGCGTTGCTGTTCCTGAAATCCACTTCTTGGTGGTCCAATAAGACTTTATTCCATTAAACTAAAAAGGTGGGACAAATATTTACCTTGACTTGGATTAAATAGCCATTAGATCTAATTCTAATGTATACTGATTTATACTGCTTTTTTTCAAGATTTTCTGGTTATCACATCAGAAATAGCTGCTTCTATGATAATCTTATACAAAACCGTAAATATTATTCGCACTAAGATAAAACAATTAAGAAAATTAAATAGTTTACAACTTTATTGGTTCCAGTTTTAAGCTTCAGTCACTTAATAAACACAGTAATAAAAATACGTATTTTTCAAATGCAAAGAATAAACAGAACAATCATTAACTCAAAAATCTGCATGGATACCTATATTAAGAGGGGGGTATGGATAATTTCGATCACTATGGTTTCCGAATTTGACTCCTCATTTCCAATGTAAATTTTACTTTTTTTCGTTTCCCAGAATCTCGAAAACGGTTAGATCTTCATCAAATTTGAAATTTTTGTAAAATAGAAGACACTGTGGGCTATAACGTAACGATAAGACTTTTCCTTTTTCGGTTTTTCTGCTATAAGATATTTCTGATTGTATTTAGTATTTTATAAGTGTTTCAGGAAAATTGAGGAAAATAATTTATAACTCAATAAGTAGTATGAAAATCGCTTATGTCTTATCGTTACGTTATAGCCCTAAATGTCTTCTATTTTATAAAAATTTCAAATTTGATGAAGACCTAACCGTTTTCGAGATTCTGGGAAACGAAAAAAAGTAAAATTTACATTGAAAATGAGGAGTCAAATTCGGAAACCATGGTGATCGAAATCATCCATACCCCCCCTTAAATCCAATGCAATAAATACACTCCAAGTGCCATATAACCACTTAATCCGGGAATATACACAAAAATACATTGTGGCCATTTGCACTAAAAAATGAATGATAGCAGACCAAAATATTAATAAACTTTGAAAATATCTATCAATGCGACTAAAATATTATACATTAGTTGTACTCAGATGGTATAACTCGTCCAAAATACAATTTTCCATGTCTTTGAGGTCTTGAGGACTACTGAGGTAACAGCTTTGAACGTTAACTGTTAAGAAATAAGAGTCTCTCCATTCCATGCTTGCAATGGATATACCTAAATAATATTAAAAGTAAAAATTACTGCAAATTCACATTTCCAATTTTCGAATTGTAATAAATATTCATAACATCGCATCATAAACCTAAATATTAATTATTTGAGTTTTTGGGATTTAAAATCTATTTACCGGGATTCATTTTTTCATTTGTAATAAAAAAGTCAGCAGAAAGAGCTTTACATCCAAAAAAGTCAACTTCTCCGAATGGAATAGCGGCAGAAATACATTGGGTTGAGTAAAACGTTCCTTCAATTGCCCTCTTTGCCACATTGGGTATTGGCGAAAGAAAATGGTAGGTCAGTTTAGCAAGGTAACCCTCGGGACCACTGAACTTTTGTTCAAATCTTTCGTTTGTTTGAAGCAATCGTTGGAGGGAATCAGGATTAGAAAGAGGTATCCGAAAAGCAGCAATGTTCCTAATAAGAATTACAAGTTTAAAAATTATTTCGGATTTTCAATTACAATTACAAAGTACTTAAGGGGAATCAAAAACTTACGCCTTTGGTGTCAAATAATCATTAGGCTTGGTTTCATCCTCCAGAAAAACCATTGTTACGTTTTGTGGCAAAATCAAATGTTTCTTAACCATCATTCTTCTCATTCCACCAATAACTGTTGCAATAATGACACTTTTAGGACTGACATTATGAGTTTTGCTTATTTCCTGAATAGTCTTTTTCCGCAATGGTTGAGGGATACATAATTTATATCTCATCCCTTTCTTTTTCAGTGGTAAATGCCAGGCATGTTTATCAAGCAACAAATCGGGGTCGTAAATAGAATAAAATAGATAGTAGTACGCCAATTTTGTAAATGAAAACGGAAGTAAAACGTATTGCAACCAATTTGTAGCTTTTTGTGGCTGATTTTCAGTTTTTGCTGGGATTTCTTCATGATATTTTTCAGTTATTAATGGTTTCGTCCCTAAATGCACCCATAATAATTTAGCAATTGATGCTATATCGGCTGCACAGTGATGAAACTTGAAAATAATCACAGAACATTCTTTTTCGTCCATGGATTTGCTATGTCTATAATTATTCACTATCAATATTTCCCAAACACACGCTCTTTTTGGAAAAAGTTGCTCTTGGAATTGTTCCCTGATTTCCACGAGTTTTTCTTTAGTGATGAATTCCAGGTTCTCTTTGTTCTCGTAAAGATGAATATGCTTTTTGACATCGTAATATTTATTCCACTTCCAAAACGAGTAGCTCAATAAAGTTCTCACACTTTTCCTCAGTTTCGTAAAGTATATCCTGCCATCAGAAAACTTTTTCGTCGCTATTTTTTCTGTCCATTCCGTTACAGCAGTGTCAAAATCAATCTTTCCTTCCACGACGATTTGAAATGAAATGTACGAATCATTACTTTTGTACGTATTTCCTGTTGCAAAAAACGTATCAATGGCGGGCATCAGAGTGGAGCCGCGAATTTTACACTTGGAGAATAAAATTACGACAATTCTCCAAATACGTAATATTATTTGTAAGGCTAATGTTAAAGGGGGACCAATCACTCCGCCAATAATTAGAAATGTAATTGCAAAAACGTTTGCGTAAATAAACAAAATGCATTTTTTCATAGAACGGAAAATCGATATGGACTGAGCCATTTCTTTAAAATAATGTTAATTACAGAATTAATATGAATAATGAAGTTTTAATGCACAAATCTACAGAAAAACTACTCCAAATTAAATATTCACGATTTCTGGGCTTCAAAAACTCTAAAGAGTTATATAGAAGACAGAACAAGGTCTTCCGAGCAACAGCACCAACTAATTTACAATTGTGGATGGTTAGTTTTTTCCTGGAATTAAAGACTATATCATTTCTATATCGTGCTTGCGTTGTATTACATTTAATTTAAGTTAATTTGTCTGTAATAGGTGTTAGCCCTGTTAGCGTTTGCAGAGGAATAATATTCTTCTAAAATTAAGCAATACCTAACTTCATGGACTCCAGTACATTGTAAAAAGTCATTTCACACGCCAGCTGGATAAAATAATAATATGTGCATGCAAAAGTATTCAGCATAGCTAAGAAAAAGTGTGTAAACATGTAACTGGGCTAATAAACGCTTTTTTAGCTACTGTGTAAAATGATTGTATCTTTTTTTCTTTTCGCCCGTTAATGATACTGTCTTGCATGACCAATAAACCATTACAAAACGGCTATATCACAGTAGTGCAACCTTAATATTTTTAATTTATTTAAAAAATTTGAAATTATTTCAAACTATTTAAAAAAGTTTGAAAATATTTCAAATTATTCAAAAATGTTTGAATTTATTTAAATTTATTCAAAAGACGGGTCATCAGCTCAGACTACGACATATAGTTGTCGCCAGTACAGACTGCGACACATACCACAACATACACACAACATTCAATACATAACATAAGTATAGTACAATTCAATTCAATTCAATTCGTATTTATTGACATGTCAATATATGCACAATCTGCCAGAACATAAGTTAACCAACAGAAATCAGCAATTCCAAATCAATTGGCTGCTGCTATTCCCATTGTGACATGATACTTAAAGATACTCCTTATACTTAACAATAACTTAAATATTCAACACCAACAACACATAAATTAATAGTGGACAAATACTTGATTTCTTTCCGATACCAAAAACCGTTTAACCTTATCAACAAAAATATTATAAGACATATCATCATAAACAAATTTCCTGGGCAGTTTGTTCCAGGCTATGGCTGCTGCATGCATCACTGACTTCCGTTTAAGGGCAGTCTTACACTGATTTAACCTACATTTCGGAAAGGAATTAGTTCTAGACGAACAACTCGAGATAGTGAACCAACTGTTAGTACCTATGTACTGTTCATGCAGACTTTTCCATACCAATTTTACATGATACAGTGTTCTCCTTTCCCCTACTGTAAAGATATTGAATTTCTCCAATAGTTTACTTACATCAAAATTATGAGTTTTCCTCCTTGTCTTATGTTGACCTGATTTACAAAACTTAGGATAACAATAGTTTACTAAAAATCTGTTTATTTTACTATTAATTGTTTCAATCTGAGAGTCTACTTGAGTCGCCCATACCGCAATAGCATAGTCGGAAATAGAAATTACAAACGAATTCAGCAGTTGTATCATTACTTTCTGGGGAAGCAGTCTCTTTACTCTGTACAATCTGCCCACTGCAGACTTTGTACGACCTTCCACATATTTTAAATGATCTTTAAAGTTAAGATGTGGGTCAAAAATTACTCCCAGATATTTAAATTTGAATACTCTTTCTATTTCCGAATTGTTATACAACACTTTATCAATAACTACATTATTAGAACTCAAATCATTCACCTTGTGAAATAACATGTATTTTGTTTTCTCCACACTTATAATTAAGGAGTTTCTTTGACACCACTCATGCAATCTTAACATATTCTCATTAAGCTTTTGTATTGCTACATTTGCATCAGAATTACTACACCAAAGCAAAACGTCATCCGCATACATGCAATAATTCACATCAAACACTTTTCCAATATCATTTATGAACAAAGAAAACATGAGTGGTCCTAGCGAGGATCCAGCACCACTGCCAGCCTCAAACACATAATCTTTGGAAAAATATGTATTTCCATTTTTTACTTTAAAAATTCTACCACTATAATAATTTTTTAGTAACTTTAGCATATAAGGTTCAATATTAAAATTAGCAATTAATTTCAGGATCAACAAATCGTATTGAACTGTGCCGAACGCATTTTTGAGATCTAAAAATAAGGCAACAGTTTTACCCTTAGGTTTATCTAGGTTTTCATAAACATCTTGAGAAAATACTAAAAGAGCATTTTCACACCCTCTATTTTTTCTGAAACCATATTGATTTGGATCTAAGTAATTTTCTACATTTAGTGACAGTCTATTGCTAATAAGCTTTTCGAAAATTTTACATAGATAGGACAGTTGAGAAATATCTCTATAACTCTTAACATTACTTAAGGAGCCCTTCCCTTTATATAATGGTAGCACAATAGCTCTTTTAAATTGAGAAGGAAACTTAGAACAGGAAAAAATCAATGTAAACAATATTGCCAGTTTGATGGCGAGGAAAGATTTTAGCTCCTTGAACACCCTTATTGGTATATTATCATCATTACAAATACCTTTGTCTACCTGAGTAATTGCTTGTTCTACTTCACAAGGTAATACATTAAAATCACTTTCATCCTCCTGCCTCGAAAAACAATACTCATTAAGCTTATCCATAACTTCATTTTCTCTCATCTCACATTTTTTAACAATAAAATTATTAGCTAACAATTCACAAATTTCAGCATCCTCGCTAGTTACATTTCCATCATCAGAGACAATTTTATTAATTTTAGGGTTAGGTTTGCTACGATAATTCAATTCTTCGTTCGTTACGTCCCACACTACAGACGAGGTGGGATTATCACCTAACTTATTCAAAAGATATTTTCTCTTGCTATTTCTGATAATATTAGTAGTAGCATTTTTTGCTTTTCTATACATTTTAGTATTGGTGACTGATTTACTCTTCTCAGCTATTCTTTGGAGCTTGTTTCTTTCTCTAACAGAGTTCCGTACAAAACTATTATACCAGGGAGTAGTTCTGGTTTTACATTTTATTTTAGAAAGAGGAGCATGACGATTAAGGACATTTACAACTTCTTTTTCAAACTCACTGACTACAAGGTCAATGTCCTTCTCTTTATCGTCCAGACAGAACTCTACTTGCTCAAGCTCATTTTCCATCATACCCCAGTTCACTTTGTTAAGACTTCTAGTTGTGATTATTTGCGGGGGTAGCTTAACATTATTAGCCTTTCTAACTACAAAAGTGAAATGGTGATCCGAGCCCCCAAAACCAAAGTGACCAGCTGTTTCAAAACATCTACTGTTACTCACATATATATGGTCTAGTAACGATTCAGTTTTATCAGTGATCCTAGTTGGGCCAATCATTTTTTGAGTCAAATCAAATTCTTTGTTTATATTGATTAACTTTACAGACTCATCACTACGAACAAGCAGATCTATATTGAAATCACCCATCGTAATAATATCTTTTTTAAGAGATCTTAGAAATTGTATTAATTTAGTGTATGAATCTAAAAAGTTACACTTTAAAACTTTATTTGGGTGGTTGTATAGACAGGCGACTACTATAGGTTTCAGACCTTTTAGTTTTAACTCAATAATTTGAATTTGCAATTCATTGTTTGTATTAACATAGTCGGGTAAATCAATTAATTCATATCCTACTTTCTTATTAATATATAGTACAATACCTCCTCCATCTCTATGTACTCTGTCTAATCTAATCTGAGAATATCCTCTAATATAAAATCTAGATGATATATCAAAATTAGGATCTAATTTAGACTCTGTCACACCACATAATATTAAATTGTTTTCACAGAACAACAATTGTGACAGTTCTTCAAATCTTGTCTTACAGTTTAAACCGTTGGCATTCCAGTGAGCAAACTTCAATCCTTTTGGAAGTTTCGGCCATCCATTACAGTTATCTGGCACTAAAATGTCATTAGAACTATTACACATAAAGTTCACATCGTTTATCACTAAATTTTCACAATTATATTCTTCAAATAATGCTGATTCAAATTGCAGTGGTGATAAGAAATTGTTGTCAGTAGAATTGTTTCTGGGAAAATTTGGATGCCCTCATTAAGGCAATTAAATGTTCAATTTTATACACCATAGCATGGCTTTAGCCATGCTATGGTGTATCATGGTATGGTTAAGGTATGTGGCATCCATTCCATACACCATAGCATGGCTTTAGCCATGCTATGGTGTATCATGATATAGCTAATGCATATGGTAGAAGTTAGTTTCAGGGGTGCTGTCAATATGCGCAATGTGAGCTGAATGGCTGCGAAAAGTTTTTTAAATGGAAAAACGAATGCATGGAACATGCATTCGTTTTCACACTAATGAAACTCCAAAATGTAAAATCCAAAACTATTTTTACAAGAGAAATTTATTTACATAAAGACATAATTATTACAAATTTTTTTTGCGTACATTTCAATTTCTTTAAGGTTATAATTAAAAGACTGCATTGTTTCATCAAAACAATTACTACCATAACATCTGTAAAATAAAAACAAAAAACACAATTCTCCACAAATGACAGATTCTCGTTTTTGCGTTGGGTAATTGATACTACTCTGTAGAATGCCATGAGGTTTTTGAGTGTTGTAATATTCCAATGGTTTTGCAAACGAATCATAATATTCGTACACTCCTGGTTTGGGTAAATAAAAGACTATCCAATGTGTCCCTGAGAAACCTCTTTTATCTATGTTCATTACAATACTTATTGGATATTTTGATGGACAAAAATCAATTTTTTCAATTTCATCCGAAGCAATTACATAAAAAGATTTTGATTTAATTGGAACGTTAATTTTTCTGTACAACAAGGTTAGTAACGACAATAAAGTCTTTGCGTCCATGATTAATTATCAAAGTACACGTTACGATCTTTATCAACCTCAATTAAACTTTGAAATTGGCCGTATATGATAACATTTACGGAATTGGGGAGAGGTTCTGTAAATTTTAGTTCTACAGAAATTTTCCCTTTTCTGGCTAACTGAAAACGTCCTCCTTTGTTAGACGGCAGCAGATCAAACAAATATAATACATTTCCTTTGACGTAGTCCTGTCTACTTATACCCGGATCTTTGTCTCCTGCTTTCGACAAGGTATTGTACCCCAAAAGATATTGGTTATTTTTGAAATCCAAATTAAGATTTTGGTAAATAATAGTTTCGTTGTCCAACGTCACACTAATTGATGACAAATTGAAATGTTGAAAATTAAATGGACTTTTGTTATAACTCCCAGCAAAGCTACGGGAATCTACTAGCCCAATTACTAAATATTCTGGAACCGCGCCAGTAAAGACGGAATCGCTTATGGACGACAGCTGCTTTTCTGGAATGCTGTAGGACCTCACTTCAACTCTCCTGACCGGATATTTTGCACGTTCATTTCTTGCAAATGCCTGGTTTTGACTGATTAAAAGCTGGGGATGCACAGTTATTTTTTTAATAAATAAATCTGCTTTCAATATGGAGACTTTATATGTCTTAGTTGTAGTGTCCGATGACAAACAAAATTCAGATTGGCTTCTGCGTAGTCGTAGATTAAGAGGCATGTTTGGTGGAAGGTATTTTATTTGGTCAAAAATCGGGCATTCTAATCTACCAATCATTTCACAGATGTTTGACGTTTCAGTAAAGGCTTTCCTAGTTGTAAAGCCCGTATTATTTGTAAAATCGTCCGGCAAAGTATCTTTGTACCATAATTGAGCTGTTAGCCTACCCGTTTTTTCCGCAATGCCATTCGTTAGCAAAGTTTTTATATACGCTCTATAAGGATAATATCCCAGGGAGTCTGATATAGGTTTACCACTCAAAAGTACATCGTCAGAGTTAAACATTGTGTGAAAGAAATTATTTTCTACTGCCACATTGTCTTCTGCAGTCAAAACGGTTCCGTCACTATTTGTTATCTTGAATTGCATTTGCAAGAAATGATTTTTTAAGTCTAAGTAGTGAAGACCATCTCCCAATATTTGATACTCCACTGGGTTTAATTCACTATCTACAGTGCTGAGAGGAAAGAACTTTTGATATTCTTCAGATATTACGGCTGCGTCTGTTTCCACAATGCTAAAAAGATCTAATTCAGGTCTGGCAACCAGCTTAGATCCACGAAACACGCTAGTCTCCATAACTATGACCGTTTGGAACACTGTCTAAATAATTATCTTTTGATGAAAGACTTTTTAGTAGAACTTCGTTTAGGTGTTTTCTTTGCGCGCTTCTTTTTGATACTGCCACTTTTCTTTTTAAGTCTTTTGGTTTTATTTGCTTTTTTACGTTTGATGAATTTTGATGGCGATCGTTGCTTTCTTGGCTTTTTAGTTGTTGTGGACGTCATAGGTATACTATATTCAGGTGTGTCCTGAGCCATACCACCTCCTTCTTGTCCTTCACCTTTCATAGGGTCCAAATCACACTTTTCGTGTATACAGTGAACAGCTCTCATTTTCACAAATATTTCGGTTTAAAATGTAACTCCACAGTACAAATGTTGTTACCAAATTCGGCTGGCTCTCCAAATTGGTCTGTCGCGGTAATGCCAATGCTATCCAAGTGTGTACTCGTCAAAGGTTTGTAGACAACTGGTGAAAATGTTGTAAAAGATGGAATATTTATGCTACCCGGTGAACATCTACCTAAGCATCTGGATAGGAATTCGCTGTCACCATTTGGTTGTATGATGTCACAATTAAATTGTATGTACTGTGTCACTTTTCCAGTCACAGGTGCAACCGGTAAACTTTTAGTGTCTTCGTCTAATTCGGATTTCACTGGTATTCCTAAGTAATTGCAAATCCTTGATGGAAGTAAAATTGACATTGTCGGTTTTATATCTATAGAATATTTGCGTCCGTTTAACGTAATCCACTTCTGTCCATATGCATCATTTAGTACTTTTAAAACATTTTCTTCTTGCAAGTCCAATGGTTCATTAATCGCAGATGATTTTAGCGTGGTAATAATTTGAGTAATAAGCATTGTTTTTCCCATTGGTATCTTACTGTATGCCAATGGATTTGACCATTCTCTTGAAATATGTCTGCCCCTGGCCAGAGGTTTCAATGGAAATGAAATGCTGTTAGATAATTCCGTCGGTAAATTTAATTTAGATTCCGGATCTGCAGGAGAGTAATCTAATTGGATTTTGTATTGAGTTGTGTTGCTAATGTCAAAAACAACGTCAAAATTTTGACTTTTAAATTGCGCGTTCATGTCTTTTAAAAAATTGTTTAAACCCATTACATTTTTAATGATGTGCACCAATGTTTTTTTACCCTGTTTATCAACAAAGTTTATGGCAAACGACCAATTCAATGGAATACTTGAAAAATTGGCACCTTCAAAAAAGTATTCTGCACAAAATGTGCCTTTGGAGTAACCCTGCTCTTTGAATCCCATAACATCTTTTAAACTTAAGTCCATTTCAATTGAGTAATCGGTATTGTTAAACAAAACAGATCGAAAAAATTGAAAATTGGCATTCAAATTAATGTTGAGATTTAGTTTCTGAAATTCTAAATTAACACTTCCCGTATACTCGGCTAGATTTACTAATGTCTTTGTACATAATACAAATTTTCTTTCACTGGGTGTATGGACTTCAGAGTAGTAGAATTTTATATCTGTGTTTAGTGGAATATCATTCCACTGCTCTTCGTCAATGGGAGTAATGCTCCGATAATAATTGTTTGGAAGACAAATATTTGTATCCAAATTGAAAATGTTTTGAAGTATTTCCGGGATATACAAAGTTGTGTCTGAAGTGTTGTTAACACATTTAAACTGCCTTGGTACTCTCTGACCTTGTGTAGTAAATTTATATCTAGGAGGTTTATGTAACTCCTTTGCTTTTTCATTAACGCCGTCCAGAAATTCCATCAAATCGTTCTTATCTTTCACAAACGAAACAGATGCATGTGATACACTTTTGGCAATGAGATTTTTATCATCCTCTGCGGAAAACAAATGGCCCTTTTCAGTAGTGTATGAGGCGTTTATCAATCCAACTTCATAACTATTAGCATGGAAGTCAAATGGTTTGTACATTTTATTTCGAAACGAATGTGGCTTGTTATCAGGATATGATGTGAAATTATCACTCCTTAATATTTGTGTAAACCCACTTTGACTTAGGAAATCGGCACGTTGCCTCTTGCTTGTCGATGGAGCATACATGGTTCACGCGTAAGTGATTTCTTTAGACTAACGTTATTTTTGGTTTACGTAAGAGTTTTGTAAGGCTGAAGTAATTTTGGGTAATTGCTGAATGGGAATGTAAATCCTTGTTTTAAAAGGAATATAATTTATTGTGTTTCTAACTCTGAAATCATTGGGTGTCTTTTGATGAAAGTCAAAAAATATATATCCGTATGCCTCTTTTGTTGCGTCTTGATATGCCTCTAATAAGAATTTTGGTTTTCCAGGGGCAATTTGTTTGTTCAGTGTAATAATAGTAGAAATATCTCTAGGTTGGTTAAAATATGCCAGATACATACTATTTATTGCCACTGTCCTTAATTTCTCGCAGTATAAATTCTGTAGAATTAGCAAAACAGAACAAGATTTGTGATGACAAAGCACAGTAAACCATTTATTAATAGTATGGTTTTCTTTGGTTGAAAAATCCAACATTTTGTCATCAAAAACTATCAATGAGTTAGTACCCAATAAGTCTTCTAGTCCATCTACCTCGTTTGTGAAAACAGCATTTGGTACATTACTTTTCATTACGTCATATATGGTTTGATAAACCTCGTACACATATATAACTTTATCTATTACTTTGTCAAAAATGCGTTCTTTATTGTTCAAAAGATCTAAGGTTAACTGTGATTTCCCTGATTGTGTGGGTCCAACAAAACTAATGGTACAAGGGTGGTGCAGCCTAAAGTCAAGACCAGTTAGGTTCGACATGATGAATATGAATGAATAAAAAGTTAGAATGTAATATACATATATACAATTTTTATTTGTATGACAATTAAGTATTATCTTATATTCACAAATTATTGGTTGTACATATACATTTTATATAGTTGGTCATTGTGGACACCGCCAACAAAGTAAGTTGTATTTCTGGTCGAAAGAAGTCCAAATCCTTGCATTGCAATTCATATACTGACGATAAACTCATGTATATTACACATTGGAAAACTCGCTGGCGTATTTATGAATTTGTTTCCCCAATAACCTTGTTTCAGTCACATTGAGTTGTACTAAAGGACCAAACCATCCAGGGAATTTGGAGTTAGTGACTTTGCGTAGAATGTGAAACTGATATTTTCCAGTTGGAAGACGATAAGGACGAATAGCAATTTTTTTGTCTTTGGAATTGAAGCAAATAGATTCATTCCAAAAATCGGAATCCTTTTTATCTGCCTTGTTGTAGATATTATTTTTCAAGAACGGAATAACCTCATCTGGTGAGGTTAGTGCAATCTGCTTCAGCATTTTTAATATAAACTGTACAACCCGTTTACCTTCCGTCAGAGAAAATGCTATTCTGGATGGCTTTGGTTGACCAAACCTTTGTTTCATTAAATGAATGTAGTATTCATCTTTGTCTTCAAAATAGCTGGGTCGTATCTTTAGGCCACCAATATCAATGACATTATTTGCTAAGAAAAACATGGGATGCGTTGGGTCATCGCTAGCTTCTCTTGACTGATTCTGATTACAGCGGTAATCTAAATCCGCCATATCAAAATACTCAAGATCGCTTTTCGGAACTGGAAGTGTTGGAAAACACAGTTTAGTTTGTTTAAGACTTGCATCGCTTTTGCTTTTTGCCGACAAAACCGGTTTTGCATTCCCATCACTAATGGAAGAAAATGGAGTGTTAACTATTGTAAAGTTTTCGAAATCATCGTCGCTATCGACCTGTAGCGAGTTTTCCGAATCGTTATCCAAATCCGGAGTTTCTGATTCTTCTTCAGCTAACACTCGTTTTTCTTCCATTTCTAGATAGTTTTCTAGCTCTTTCACTTCCCGATAAAGTTCGGGCTTCAGCATTTTACGAGGAGGACTGGTAAAATTACCAATAATTTGTTCCTTCAACTGCCTTTTATTCGAGTTTGTTTCCATGTTGAAGCTTTCTCAAGACTGAGAAGAATACTCCACAAAAGTCTGACTTTTATACCAGTCCACCGTGATTTCCCCTTTCTCAATTTTTTCATTTATAATTCTATTTCTATTCAATTTCGAAGACACGTTGTGATTTATGAACAATCAACATGTATAGAGTTGTCAAAAATTAAATTACTACCGAGTTTTCTACAGAAATTGGATGGCGTGTTGAGATTTAATAACGTAGGGGACATTCAATTCCATTAACGAATGATTGAATTTTATCGCTTAGTCATGAACACAGAACCATAAACTTAACGATTGTATGAGAGGTTCAAGACATGATTCACACGCATGACTTTCTGAAAATGGTATAAATACTGAATTTCGAAAAAACTTTTATTCAGTCATAAAATGAGCGCTTCAACAAATAGTTCTGAAAGTCTGTCTTGCCAGTATACAACACATCGCGCATTCTGTACAATTTGTTCTCTCTGTGGTGATTGTATTCATGGAAATTTTGTCAGCTGTGAGCGTTGCGGGGCAGAATATTTTATAGTTCCCGTTGGGGATCCAGTATTCGAGTTGAAGGGAACGTGTTACCCTGAATACGTCTACCCATTAAAAAGAATCACAATTAGCTTTGAAGGACTATTTGCCCACCAAACGCAAAACGGGAGTTGTAAATTTTGTGAATGCATTCTACGTGATGACGCTAGAACTCAAAGATGTGGATATCTTATTAAAACTTTTAATAGAAATGACTTTGTGAATCAAAGATTTTTTGAAACGGGATCCGACGAGTGTGATGGTTGAACGCTTTGAAAATAATAAAAATTTCCTGGAGCAAATTTCAAAGGCAAAACCTCGATTACAGAAACGTATGATACTCTCATCTTCTGACGAAGAAATAAAAGCAATTATTGAGTGCTTTCTTAATATCTTCACCTTCGTGCACACTAAATCCGAGC
Organism: Yoshiicerus persimilis; assembly: GCA_020352615.2. Classification (NCBI taxonomy): domain Eukaryota; kingdom Metazoa; phylum Arthropoda; class Collembola; order Entomobryomorpha; family Tomoceridae; genus Yoshiicerus; species Yoshiicerus persimilis. The sequence goes on from JABJWA020000125.1 coordinate 35,439, forward strand.
ATAAAAAATTTGCCAAACTATTTAAAAAGATTTCCTATTTACGTTCTCTCAAATGGAATTTGACAACCGCTAGAAAAATTATTATAAAGCACGCTCTCATTTTAAATCCAGTAATATCTCATTTGCTTTACAAAGTTTTTGAGGCTTTTATTTGTCATATTAATTCGTTATGACAAGTGTTTTAATACCTATTCCCATAGCGATTTTTAATGATCCTCAAATCTTTCCTCTCATACAAGATAAAATTAAAGAAAATGAAATAAAGCACCCTGATAAAAAAGTAGCTTTAAAAAGACTGCCTTCTGAGAAAACTCAATCTCCAAAAACCTACTGTCCTTGGATTTCTTACGAAGAGAGATCGTCTTAGTAAAATGGGTAGCTCTTGTCCTGGTTTTAAACTTGTGTCTCGAATTACTCCATTCGAGTTTCTACCAGAGCCATATAGAGATTACGATCCAAAGACGATGTTACCTCTAATAGTACCATGCAACCACAGTCCTTGCAATAGTAATGCAAAAACAGATTACGATTTCTTATTTTGTTTACTTCAGCCAAAATCAAGAAGCCCAACAAATAAATGCTCCAGATTTGTTCTCACTCAGAATGAACACTATGTTGGCGAAGTAGTCGATGGACCAGAACCGCCTGTACCGGGGTACGATTACGACATTTATGATAGAGTGCCGTTTATAGCTGGCTGTGACCATGCGTTTTGTAGAGACAACTTGCCAATATATAACGATATAATAAAATTTGCTCATAATCAAATAACGCATCAGGATTGGATGAAGAAATACTACCCACCAAAATTTCAATGCTGTTCAATTTGCAAAAAGCATTTCTAAAGTATTAAATGTCATAATAAGTATGAGATGACTTTGTGCAATATGTAAAAGTTTATAATTTAGTAAATGTAAATTTGTAATGAAAATGTTTATGGAATGTAATAAACAGGAAATATATGTATATATTTACAAAATGTTTTTATTTATTTATTTTATACATATGATACAACAAACATTATTTACAGTCACGTTTACTTTTTTCTTTTTGCTTTCAATAACTTTTTATTCTTCGCTGCATCCAACTTTTCTTTTAATTTCTTCGCTGCATCCAATTGATTTTGTTGTAGGTCTCCAACATCTTGGCTAATATACTGTAACTGTTGCTCATAAAATCCCCCAGTCACAGGCTCCCCATTTAAATCTTCGACTAGGTACGTTACCGGCTTTGTATTTTGGACTTTTTTAACTTTAAATATTTCGGGGGTAAACGATGCCGAATAACCTTTAGCAAAAGTCAGCTTCTGTTCAGACAATCGAACATAGTCTCCAACTTTCAAATTAGCTTTGGGATATTTAAGTTTTGAGTAACGCTCGTAATTCGTATTCCACACCTTTTCTTCATTTCCGGGATTATACACTTGGTTTGGGGTCATTTTTAAGCTGGAGTGATAAGTATCATTTAATGTTTTAATTATTGTCGGCAAAAAGTCAATCCATCTATGATTTTTGTTATATGTAAACATAATTTCGAGTTTAGTCTTCAGAGTTCTATTAGCTCGCTCAATCAAATTAGCTTTCAACTCGCTAAAAGTGTGAAATAAGCGTATGCTTTTTGACTCCATGTACTTTTTCATTGAATTATTAAAGAATTCTTTTCCTTCGTCAGCCTGTGCCAACCTTACTGTCCCCAGTTCTTTATTTTTCATAATTTCTTTTACACCACCTAAAACTTCTTCTCCTGCTTTGCTTTTTAAGGCTGCGGCATACAGTTTGCGAGAAAATGCATCCATAATTAATAATATCCACTTATACTGCCTATTTTCTGATGCATATTTACTATAATCTATTAAATCCATGACTATTTGATCCGAAACGAAGTTTACAATAACCTTTCTTCGCATTTTAATGATTTTTGCCGCAGGGCGATGTACACTAAATGCTTCTAAGCGATTTAGTTCACTAAGGACTTTTTCTTTATTTTGTAAGTTTGTGTTTTTCAAAAAACCAGATAATCCGGAAAAGCTCCCTGGTTCCGACAAATTAGTGTATTTTCTTTTTATACTCATGATTAATTTTTACATTTCGTCCTTATAACATTGTAAATTTTTACAGCATTCTTACATATATTCGAGTATATTTGAGTCAAAACAAGCAGTAGATATAATAGTATAGTAGCAATATTTACATTACATAGATTATAATACATTTTATTTATATCTTTGCGCAAAGACAATACAGTCTGTACCATTAATTGGTCATAAAATACTCGGGATTTTTTCCCTAATAACCTCTCGCAATGCTTGGGTTCAGTAATTAGTTCATGAACGAAGTAATTCTCCAAAACTTTGGTGTTATTGTTGTCAACACAATCAATTGCTATCGTGTTATTTAAGGTGACGCCAACTATGACACTGTAGTTATGACCATGTAGACATATTTCGCATTTTTGATTCAATTCTGAAGGAACAGAAGACGTTGCCGCAAAGACGGCAAATAACACTTTGATCATTCTAAAATCCATGTTCACTGGTTGGGGTGTCAAACAGTACTGGCGATATATTTATCTCTATCACACTTATTATACTTTTTCTAATTTTTTAAAATGTAAAATAACTATTATGTTCTCAAAATCGTTGTATATTATTTCATCACAGCCTGATAGAAGTTTAATGTTAACGGATGAATATGCCTTTGATTTTATTGGAAAATAGTAAATTGGATTAAATGTAAGGTTATTCGACATTGCTTTTAACATTGACTGTTGTATGGTTCTCAAAGTTGAAGACTGCCTATCCGAAACATGTAGTCCTTTTTCAGTTAAATCTGTAGAAATATTTATTTGATTTCTGCATCTTTCACTTTTATAAGACTGTACTAAGTCTTTGCTCTCTGAGGTATATTTATAATCCTGCTGTAGTCCAAGGAAAGAACTTATTTTTGGAGGTAGTTTTATTTCAAATCCAGAGGGAATATTAAGTTCAATTTTGTTTTCACTATTATAGAATATCCACCCATCCTTAACGACGAAAGCTTCATTGAGAGCTTTCAAAACGCTGGGTATACTACCGTCGCTTGGATGCGGGATTTGTAATTCAAGATTTGACGTAGAGTTCAAACTTAGTTTACATTTTTTTAATTTCTGAAGTTTTTTATATGAAAGTGGTTCGGAAAGTCTACTATAGTGTGTCCCCTTTTGAAACAAATTGCTTTCAAAGCCTAGAGCTGAAGATAATTCCTTGGAAAGCGTGAGAACACTGTTCTCCACATCTGGCTTTAGTGTCATTTTTGTCTCATATTGTGTGTTCTCATAAATGGAAAACTCGATTTCCAAACCTTTTTCATTGCATTGTTGATTAATGTCATTTAAAATCTCTTCTAGAGATCCACCACTGCATTCAAAATTGTCTTCTATACCACTATCGCGTATAACCTTGAAAGAATAATAATCATTTACAGAACAAAGTACATCGTCAAAAATGGGATTTGAATTAAAATATTCTGTTCCATTGCATATTAATAAGGAATTCTTCATGTGCAGCCTTTTCGATAGTCTTTCGTTAAGAAGCAATGAAAAACTTCCGTTCATTGCTACTTGAACAGACAATGGCTTCTCTTCTGAAGAAATTAAAACATTTAACCGTTTTTCTTCAAAGAAATCGTTA
>JABJWA020000126.1:0-36488 GCA_020352615.2 Yoshiicerus persimilis
GCATTTTATGCATGTATGCACTGCATGCCTGTACACTGCTACCTCTCTTTGATTGCGATGCATCGTTGAAGGGATTAACATTTCTGTTTCAAAGCAGTAAATGGACCGGAAAATTTATGAAAAGCCGCCTTACAAAAAAAGAAAACTAAAATTTTCAAATTTGTAGAACAGATAATTGTAATTTACAGGCTAAATGCTAATAAGATAATAATGATTGCCAAACAGTTCGCGTCCAAACCATGAAACTGCTTTGCTTATTCAGGTTTATACTTCTCAAAGGGGCAAGGTATAGTTTTTTCCGAAAAATATAACCGAGAGCATTAAAGAGAAACAGTTTGCACACTTGTGAGAGATTTCAATTTATCATACTATACCGTTATTTTCATTTTGTTTTTTATTCGCATTATTCTGATAGAATTCTATTCCAAGGTCTTGGTCGGGCTAAATAATAATTTTAGATTCATTATCTTGTAAACCTTATCGACAAATTCTACTGCGTTTCTACGGTAATATTTAACTACTGGACTTACAGTATAGGAGAATTAGCCGAATTGAATTGTGCCGATGAAGCATGTTGTGCATTTGAAAATGCATTTTTTTGTAAATAGTAGTTCCAATTTAGAAGACACAATTTTGTAAAACCGAATTGAAAGAATTTTATTCAACTAGACAAGTCTAACTAGGAAATTTTAAATTTTAGGAAGTTTGATTCGATTGATTATTGATTTAGATGCAAAAATGTCAACAAGTAAAATAATTGAAGTAGACATAAAATTGATAACCAGAAATGAACTTCTGTAACTAGACATAATAGTAAACCCGGAAGTTGAATACAAATTTCTTTTATGCACATACAAAATAAAAACAGCATTAAAAAGAATGTGGTGTATGTATATATTATTTGCTTGGCTTAAGTTTGGAATGCTAAAGCCGAATAATTTAAACATTGACTGTAGAATAGCTAATTTGTACCGCCTAGCTATCTGTTCATTGAGCATGCTGCCTAGCCCTTCCCTTTCCACATAAGCTTACGACGGGCTTATTCGGCTACTGGAGACTGTAGCTTTTGGGATTGTGTCCCATTTTTCTATCTATATGTTACGAAAGATTTTGTTCTATTACGTTTATCATTAGGTCTAATTTCAAAATTAAATAAATTAGTTTTTTTATATAAACAAAAGTGAATCGAACATTTCTACCTTGGTTTTCCTATTCAAGCCAAGACCTTTTGGTTGCACTTGAGAACCATCTAACATTACTACAGGGTCTTCAGTCCAAGGAAGCAATTTCTTTGACTGAGGTACCATGCGTGGTGACATAACAGAAAGAGTTGGACCAATATCAGCTAAAGCTGTAGGAAGAATTTAGTTCAACGTTTAGTGAATAGGTAAATTCAGGTTATGCTCTAGTATCTTGAAAGTTATATTTATACGTAAGCATAACATTTGCAGCATGAAAATGTGTAAATGAAATTGTCATTGAATGGGTATTTTGGTATTTTGCTGTATATGCTTGAAAACAAGTATTGTGACCTCGTTTATTATTAGAAGTAACTGTAAAGTGGTTCATGATAATATTGTTGTTCTTGAATGTGGTAGTTTTAAGTATTGTGTGCATTGTTGTGAAAGCATATATAAACAGCATATATGAACTAACAGGCACATGTAGATCCTGGTAACTGACGATAGCACGCGTTTAGTTAGGCAGGATAACATCTTTTAAAAGCATTATAAACTTTATTTTTAATAGTGATGTCAATGATGGGAACTAGTCTATGTGGATTTTTTTGGATGGGTCAGTGACAATGATCCTTTCCACTGTGAATCCGATTCTCCGTTTCCCGAAGTGTCACTTTTACATTTTATAGTTTACACGAGTAAACCTGTAAAAGGGAGAAGTGTGTCCAACTGACCTTTGACCAGTTGAGTCACACCCTCAAGTCCGGCTCCTAACGGGTGTTGACACTCCCTCAACTTAAAATTCGAACACTGCGGTGGAAGAATTGCAAATTTGGAAAAGAAAGGACTCACACGTGAGACAGTTTTGAGCATCGCTCTATATTACTGCCGTCACCAATCTTAAAAGCTAATACCCTACTGTCCTAACTCTTATGCTTTAGTCACATTACATACATGTACTTTAATTACTAAAGAGGTCCGGACACTAGCCGGCTTTAATATCTCCCCGTAAATCATATAGAATAATTATTCTATGTTTTAGGGGACATCTTCCTTTAGGGAAGTTTTTTCAAAATAGTCATTAGGGTGACCTCCAAAGCCCCTCAAAGGTCGCATTTTTGGTCACTTTTTGATGTAAATATGAGTGTATCTTGAGAACGGTAAGGGCTAGGGATAAAAGATCAGCGGCATTCGACGGCTACTTATATGAAGAATAATGTTTTGTATTCACAACTTGCCTACTCCCCATTTGGGATCCATTTCTAAATTATTGGACGTAATGGCCAACGTCAACCCTAACAACCCCATTTGCCTCTGACGCTTACTGGGAAACCGCGTTCTAAATTCCATGTTGAGGAGAAGTTAATTAATAATGTCAGATTAGCACATTGTACAAAATAGGCGAATAATAGGCAAATTTAATCGATAAGAATAAAATCAGTAAAGCGAGGCTGTTCTTCATCTGGGGACACTTGAGTTAACAAATCGAGAATAAATTTCGGTTACTGCAATCGGGGCAGTAGAAATAATCCTAGTAGGGCTCCGCTAAACTAGTGAGAAGTGAAACCAAGAAGTTACATGATTTGCTTTCATACATAAAAATTACCTATGCTGAGACCAGTGGATTTTCTCCAAGGGCATTTTTTGAGGGGTACGGACTTGGTTTCTTGCCCTTCGTCCTTTTTGTACGAGCAACGCGTACCTTTTTGTAGGCCTTGCTGAAATACCATGTAACCCTGGCAAAACTTAAACTCGGAACTGTTTGCTTTGCCTCCAAATGAACTAACTGCTGCGTGGGCTACTAGTACGAACCAGGCTAATGTATAGCTTTCACCCTAGCGGCGTGGCTACCTTCGCTGCCACATTTCGTGTTCATGACTGTATTTCAGAATTTGGATGCAGATGATATCGCATTCAGCATAGAGCCTGGTGGCTACTACGAACTACTACGATTTGCGGCTCGAAGCCGGGAATCTAGATAACACTCCTATGGGTGTAATGAATTTGGTTACCGGAACACTACCATGTGTTGTCAGTGTGGCCTGAGACAAATCAAGCCTGGCGAATTAGAAATCAGAAGGAACCTTTATTGTCGCGTTCGCAGTCACTTACACATTTTGCCGATGACACAACAGATGAAAAGAATAATCAATAAAAAATGAAATAGTTAGTGTAGTTATTAAATATTCCTATGAAAAGTCTGACGGAATGTCTGTTACGTCTTGAAAAATAGACTTAGGACCCACCTGGACACTGGGGTCAAGTATTGGTACCGCTTCTGCCGTTGTCGACAAGGCTACTGAAGAAGTAGTAGTGGATCCGCAGCAATAGACGACGACAGCCAGAAAGATGACAAAGGAAATTAGTGGTAGGAACGCCGGAGGATTTAAAAGTTTCTTAGCTCCGTTGTACAGTTTATCGAAGGGCCTTTTATTGCTAGGAGGGACTGTTGGTGTGATGTTCAACTTCGTAAGCTCTGTAGTTATCCTTTCTATGTCTTCGCTAGGGATAGAACCGATGGCTGGTAGGGGATCCGGAACTGTAGGGATAACTCAAATGCTTCATTTAAACAATTTATCCGTTCCTCCTCTCGTGCTTGCTGAATGTCTGTTCTGACACTTTCTAGGGTGGCCTCCGGATTACCACTCAGGAAGGCGTTCCCTTTCACATAGATGCTAGTGACCGTTGAAATGGTCAACGAAGCACAAGCCACCAAGGCCGTCAGCTGGGTTAGTTTTCTGGATAACATTGACGTACTTCAACTTTCTCCCTCGAATCCTAGCTGATCTTCGGACTCCTACGGGTTCTGCCTGGACGGTTGCCTGTTCTATCCGAGGCTATTCCTGGGTGTGGCTTTCGGTCTCGTTGCGCTGCAACCGTGTTGGGTTTGAAAAGGGTTCTTCTTCTTGGTCTGGCCGATCTGGCGGGGCGTCTTTGGTCGCTGTTGTTGGTTCTAGTACTTTTCCGTCCTGATAGTAATGTAATAGTCTCGCACTGGTTACTATGTGTTGTTCTCTATGTGCTTCTCTCTTGCTTGTTCCATGCTGGTTTTATACCCTGCCAGTATCGCGTCAGCCGGCAATGACCCTGTTGGCCGGTCTATTAATACATCAACATGCTATGTCCCTCTGGTGCATTAAGAAGGACGGGGATTTTAACAATGGAGCGTACTTGGCCAGCTTGGAGTTATAAGCCATGAAGCACGTTGGGAGTATCTTGATCCAATCCAAGAACTTATCTCTATCCTCGATCTGCTTGCCAATGACGTCAACTTCTGCAACTTCCAATGCCGAGGTCGTGATCAATGTACCACAGACGACATACCTACTAACCATACAAGTAGCAACTGCCACGTACCTCATATTATTTACAGTAGCGGGATATGGGCCCAGTAGATCTAGCGCCCAGACAACCTTGTAACGGATGAATTGGTTTCAGTAACCCCTGCCTTTTCCTTAGCGGTACCTTATGCAATCGGCATTTAAGGCCCCTGTCTATATCCTTTGCCTGTGCCGTCATTCCGGAGCAGTAGAACCGTTGCCTTAACCTGGCAAGTGTCTTACGATGTCCGAAACGGCAGGCGAACTTTGAAGGGTGAGAAAGCTCATGAACGATGCCTCGAAGGGCTAGGGGGACGACGAGTTTGGGAGGACCGTTTCTAACATACCACAAGATGGAATCCTCAAACTCGAAATCTGGGTTGGAGCCTTCGCCTTCAATTATTTTTCTACAAAACTCATCAAACAACTGAAATTGGCAAAAGTTTATACCTATTTCGGAAACGCAAACTAAGGCGTCTTCCTTGTTCAGCCTACATTCCTCCTCGGAAAGAGAGGTACCTGTCTCGAGTTTCTCCGACAAAGCGTTAACCTTGTGCATTCGGAATGCCCTCCGGCTGGTATTTTATCGTCCTTCTTCAAGACGTCATAGAAAGGCTTCGCGACGAAAGCTAACTTGAAGGCGAATTTACCATTTCTAAGAATGAGCGAAGCTTCTTTTGGGTATTAGGAATCGGCATGTGCATCAAGCTGTCCACCCGCATAGGGCTACGAAGCCTAACATCTCGATTTCCGTGTACAAAAACTGACATTTCTGTGCTTTTAATTTCACGTTATGTTCCCTAAGCTTTTGGAAAACTGTTATTAACCTCTCGTTATTTTCTTTGTGTGTCTTTCCGTGCACCGTAGGTCATCGAAATAGTAGGCCACCTTCGACCTCATATCGGAGAACATGGTGTCCACCGGAAGGGCAAAGGTCATGGGTGAACCAGAAAAACCGAACGGTTAACTCTTGAAAACGCAATGACCGTCTTCTGTAATGAAGCCGGTTTTGAACCGGCTTCATTACATTCATCACATTCATTCAAAGAGTGTGAACCGTCTTTGGTGTTCATCATGACTTGCCAGAACCCGGCAACTGCATCAAGATAAGTAAACGAGAAACCGCCGGCTATGGATTCTATGACCTCGTCTATTCGGGGAATGGGATAGCTTTGGAATACCGTAATTTTGTTAATTCGCCTAAAATCAACGCAAAAACGCAAGGTTTCGTCCTTCTTTGGTTCCAAAACGACGTTTGCATTCCAGAGGGAAAATGCTTTCTCTATTACTCCGCTACCTGTTTGGCGATTATTTCTTTTTCGGCACGGGAATACCGTGGCCGATATTTCTCTCTGACGGGCGGATTGCCACCCTGTATCTATCCTAAGTGTTACCGAGGACGTACACCCTAGCTCGGTGGTGCTAAATGTAAACTTATCATTGAATTCCTTTATGATTCGCAACGTTTCCTTTCTGTCTTCCTCCGGGGCGATCGGATTAATGTCAAACTGACTTTCGTCAAAATTTTCTTTTGTCATAGCGAATATGTTATTAACACTATTTTTTGGGACTTCGACCTCTGTTCGAGGTGCCCTATCCCAAGACCTTTCTGCAATCGTACCCGCTCACTGGTTAAATTATGAATCATGATTGCGCGAGCATTTCGATGCAGGAGATGGCTCATTATATGAATTTCGTGATTTCTAGTGACACGGGTATAAACTCTCAATAGATTGTTTGTGCCTTCCTTTGTGACGCTGTCGACCCTTATCGGGACGATGTTCTCTAAGTTGGGAGGTAGCGCTACTGTCTCTCTGATATTAATAGATGCGTTCTTACTCCGGTGCTTATTCGCAAGCTCACAATTTTCGACCTCTGCTCTACCCTCGCAGGAGGCTAGCGGTTCCGTAACTGTACCGCTTTGCATTTCTGCTATATACAACTCCTTAATTTTATTATTGTCGGCGCCCCAAGGGCAATCATCCCAATCGCAGCATCTTTTTATTCCACGTCTGTCCGTGTCAACTCCAATGCTGATATCGTGCTCCGCCGGCACAATACAGTTGGGTTTGTCCTTATTCATCAAATTATCCCTTTCAGTTGGCCTTTGCGGCAACCTCCGGGAGGTGTGGTCGACCACAGTTGGTTCCTTTATTTCGTGCGCTTTACTTTCTGTGGACAACCTCCGAGGATCAAGCTCTGACGGTAACTCTGGATCTCGGCATTTCGATTGAATAGTTGACTTCTCAATCTACTTGCTATTGAACGAGTCTCCGAGCTCCATTCGAAATCGGTCTGGCTGGTACGTTTGCATGCACCATCTCCCGTTTCTGTCGTGCCTCAGGAACTTTCGTCTCTAAAGTATGTACTTTGAACCGAGGTCTTTAATCGCTTCGGATTCTGTATGCGCTTTTGCATGCGTCGTCAAGTGGAGCATTTCCGCCTTCCCACCTTCCGTTAGAGCATGTGGCTAGGTCGAAGGTCTTATAGTCTCCCTCGTGTACAGCACGCCTACTGTTCACGGGTGACCTTATTGAACCAACGTAGTGTGACGTACCCATTATGGGGGCTTGATCCCTAGGGCAGCGGTCCACCTTTCCATTTACATTTCCTCCTCCAGTAACCGTGCTTGGGAGAGCACCTAGGAGTGAGGTATTTGCAGCTTCTCCAGTAATTGTGCTTGAAAAAGCACCTAGGAGTGAGGTATTTTTTCAGGCACGTTCCTTTTCACTCGACATAACACCGAAGCAATGCTAAGCTTGGCAAATTTCTTCTAAGCATTCCACTGACGTTGCACTTTTGGCCTACGCTCTCTCCATAAAAACGCTCCTGCGCTTAAGGTGGCTGAATGCTAACCCTGTTCATCCGGACAGAGGCTTACAGTTATCAAAGCCAAGCTTTAGCCTTTCCCGTTGCGAGCGATCACATCACTCTTTATTAAAATTATATGGCAAGCGTATTCCCGTTAGACTGTTTAATATTTTTCTGTTGCTAGCGCTCCAAGCGTTATATCATTGGACTCATTAGAAATTTAGAATACTTTTTATATCATTTCTACTTAGTTGCCGTTTCCGTTCTGTTTCAATTTTACAATTTTTAGTCTGTTCTCAAGCAATCATTATTAAATATTCGTATTTCCACAAGTTTGATATTTGGATCATTTACATATCCCAATTCTGAACATTCTTTGATATCTAAGCGGGTAATGGTATTGCCCGACCACCCTCATTGGTTCTTATGGAACCTTTTTGCAATCGCCTATCACGCATTACAGGGTTTCCTTAATGAGTTTATTTTTCGGCAACCAATGTAATTCAGATGATTATAATGCATAATACAGAGTACCAGATTTGATGAATCCGTAATCCTCGTCGGAGCCCCTCCGTGGGTACCACTGTGGGTGATTCCAGTTGTGTCCGGTTTTGTGCCAGAGACTTTGCGAAGACTTCTCTTATGGTGCGGATGTGCTCCCTGTTATCATCGATTCGGTTGGCGCTTTTGTCTCTAAACTATTGGTGTTTTACGCGCCCGCTCGTAGAACGGTTGCGTTGCGTTGCTAGTAGTGCTGGTGCACTAGCAAGACATTCCACATTGTCAATTGGGATTGTTGGTAGTGATGGGTGTAAAGGTGGATTAACCAGCTTTGAGTAGAAAAGGAATTTAGAGTATAATCGAATGAGCCGAGAATAAAAATTTAGGAATCGTGGATCAAATGTGCTCCTGTAGGCATTCAAAATCTATAATAGAATTTTATTTTACACAATTCAAATCATAATTTCATATAATACAAACCAATTCACAAACAATTACACAACATAACATTTTACAAAACAAATTACCAAATTGTAGCTAGCTTCTACAAGCAAGCAGAGTCCCTACGGACATAAAGCAGTACAGCTTTAGGAGAATGGCAGTACAGCCAGAGATCCTCGAGTCAGTACAGACAAGAGAAGAATGAGAATGTTTTAAGTGAATGAATGACTTAAGAGGAGAAGAGGAAAGAGAGGATCTGCTGGTAGCAATTAGCCGGTGGGGAAGTCTACAGGTGAGTAGGCTGCTGGCGATGTTCGCTTGGCTGGACGAGGGGAGGGCGTAGCGACCGGAGAGAGCGGTGGCCTGTCGTGATCAACGTATTTCCTTACTTGAGAACGACGGGTTACAGAGTCCCCCTCTGAAACCTTTGCTTTATGCGAAGGATAGACCTTACGGAATTGCTTATTGAACTTGTTGGCTCTGGGATAAGGGCATTTCCAGTCTCCCTCTTTCGCTTTGTGTCCGGGTCGTGCACATTTGAAGCAGACTTCGGGGTTTCGTTGAATACCAGTGGGATCAGTGTTTTCTCTTCTCTTTGGAGTGGGGATTTCCACCGTTGGCTTTGGTGTAATCGGACTCACTGGTTCAACTGGCAAAGCGACCGAATGTGGAGTGGAGACAGTGACAGTAAAGTCGGGAGCCTTAGGTTTTCGAGCCGGAAATAATTCTGCTAATTCCAATGTGAGTTGCAGGTCTTCCAAGGTTGTGGGTGGAGAGGTTTGACTGTAGAAGGAACGATATTTCGGTAGCAATCCTGTAACGGCAGTGCGGAGAATAAAATTATCCAGCTCATCTAAGTCTGGAAAAAACTCTGAATTCTCCAAGTGTAGTCTCCAGAAATATTCCAAATAGGATTCGCCTTCTTCCTGTAGCAAATTATTAGCCATATTTTTCCCTGTAGAAAGCAAAAGAAATAAAATTAAGGTTTTAGGATAGGAAAAGCAGAAGTCATTGCATTTTACATTATATTACACTCAATCATTTCCTATAGCATAATTGTTAGTGCATTGATATTGAGTTTGGTGTAGCGTACAGCAATGGAAAAATTAATTTTAGTCAGAAACTTCAAGAAATAGAAAATGACTCAGAATATTAGAAATATTTTATATACATATGTATCGTAGTAAATACCACCGTACAGCTTAAAAACACGTTATTTTCTTGAACGTAAGTTGTATCCGTGGTTTACAGTTTCGTCGGCCGGTTGAGAATCGGGGATGGGAGTTAATATTGGGGTTTTAGAAACTTCCCCCGGCCGATCGTGGTAGATTTTCAAGTTTTTGACGTTATGAACACCGGCAGTTTCACCAGTGGAAATGTGGGCGAGTTCATAAGTCAAGCTTGAACATATTTTAGATACCTTGTATGGTCCATCCCAACGAAAAGCGAGCTTCTTCGTGAACTTTTTAAGTTTACTCGACAAGAAATGAGTTTTACGCAAAAACAAAATCTCCTATGTTGAAACTTACAATTTTATGCCTTTTATTGTAGCCTTTTGCTTGCGTTTCTTGCGCTTTTTCGATGTTTTGGCGCGCCATCGAGTAAATTCGCTGCAATCTGTTTATCAGTTCAGATTTAAGGCCTATTCGGGATTGGGCAGCTTCCTCAGAATTATCATTAAGACTTTGGTCGAAAGGTAAACGGATTTCGCGACCAAAGTTCAACATTGATGGGCTAAAACCAGTGGTGTCACTGATAGCAGTGCGCAAAGCTAGTGCCGTTTCTGGGAGAAATTCATCCCAAGTGGAATGTTTTTCTGCTGCATAGGAGGAGACAATAGCACGGATATTTCGATTGACACGTTCGACAATATTTGCTTGCGGGTGGTACGTAGTCGTATATCTACGCTTAACATTCCACTGCTTGCAAAGATTTTCGATGGTGGAGGACTTAAAGTTTGTACCGTTGTCGGAAAGGATAGTTGCAGGGGCCCCAAAACGACAGAAGATTTCTTTTTCGAGAATTCGGGCTATGCGGGCAGCTTTGCCATCAATAAGGGGAAACAGCTCAACCCATTTGGTGAAGTGATCCACAACTACTAATAGTTGTGTGTTGCGCGAACGCGTAGTAGGAAGAGGACCCATCATGTCAAGACACAATAAATCCCATGGCCCACTGGTTTGCACACTCTGAAGTTCACCCGATGGTTTGACTGTGGGATTCTTCACTGATTGGCAGATATGGCAGGATTTTACATAATTTACTATATCGTCGTGAAGGCGAAACCAAAAACAGCGACGAGAAATTCGGAAGAAGGTTTTGCGATATCCCATGTGACCTGAAATTGGATTATCATGAAAATACTGCAGGATATCTTTTCGAAGAGAGGTAGGTATAAATGGTAGTTTTCCCCCTGATTTTCCCATTTTATATAGTATATTATTTATTACTTGGAAATCTGGGGGTAAGTCAGAAATAAGGGCTTGTGTCTCTAAATCTGTTGATTGCGCTGATTTTACATTATCCAGAGTGATAGATGTTGAGAATGTCAACAACAGAGGATGCAGAGAATCAAGTGATGGGAGATACATTTCGTCCCTGTCTTCTTCTGCCTCCGGTTCACTTACTGGAAAACGGGAGAGCGCATCGCTGACAGTATTTAGCCGTCCTTTAATATGGGAAATATTAGCAGAATAATCTTGGATTTTTAATGACCAGCGCATGAATTTGGAGTTTACCTCGCGCATTTTGTGAAGCCAAGTGAGAGACTTATTGTCAGTCTGGAGTTCAAATGATTGGCCGTCAAGGTACTGACTGAATTTCTTTAAACTCCAGATGATGGCTAAGCACTCTTTTTCACACGAATGGTATGATTTCTCCGTATTCGTAAGTGCTCTACTAGCAAAGGCGATGGGTCTTTCGTAACCATTACTGGCTACTTGAGCAAGAACTGCACCGAGACCATCGTCGGAAGCATCTGTACGAAGGATGAATGGGCGCTTAAAATCTGGAATAGCTAATGTAACAGTATTGCATATTAAATGTTTTAATTTATCGAAGGCAGATTGTTGTTCAGTTTCCCAAGAAAATTTTACACTTTTACGTAAGAGAGAATTTAAAGGCGCTGCAATATCTGAGAAATGCTCAATAAAATGGCGATACCAGCCGCATAGGCCTAAAAACTTTTTTATTTCTTTTGGGTTTCTGGGACGTGGGTATTTTGCGACAGGGGCTACCTTTTCTGGGTTTGTCTTCACTCCTTCTGGGGAAATAATAAACCCTAAGTATTTAACTTCGGTTTTACCAAAGCTACACTTTTTCAAGTTCACAGTCAAGTTGGCTTTTCGTAAAAGACCTAAGACATGTGATAAATGGGTTAAGTGTTCCTCCCATGTATTGGAGTAGATGACAATGTCGTCCAGAAAAGCATCTGCAAAAACTCCTCTACAATCCGCTAGTATTTTATGCATAAATCTTTGGAAAACTGCTGGCGCATTGCGGGGACCAAATGGCATTCTATTGAAAGCGAATTTTCCTTCCGAGCAAATAAATGTGGTGTATTTTATAGAATCTTTGTGCATTTTAATTTGCCAGTACTCCTTAGTAAGGTCAATTGTACTGATGAAAGCTGCTTCACCAAGATGGTGAATTAGCTCTATTACAGGGGCAAAGTAATATGGATCATTGGCAGTAACTTGGTTGACCTTTCTCATGTCTAGTGTGAATCGGTATTTTTCTCCTTCCTTTTTGAGATGGATAGGAGAGGCCCATTCGCTATCAGAAGGACTGATAACTCCCAAATCCAGCATTTCCCGGATCATTGTTTTCAGAATGTCCCTTTTATTTTGAGAAAGTGGATAAGGGCGTTGAGCGATAGGTGGACCTTTTACCTTCATTTCACACTGCACGAGATCGGTACAGCCAATTTTATCTGTAAGGACATCCGGAAACAATTGCAGTAGACGTTGAAGTCCAAGCTCTTGATTCTCTGTCAGTCCTTGTAATGCACATAAAATATTATCATTTACGAAAGGATAAAGAACAGTGGGTTCATACTTAAAATAAAATGCATCATCAGGGTCTAATCCAATACGAGCATATTTTGAAAATTTGTAGCCGAAAACTATGTCAAAGGGCAGGGAGCGCAATACATGAAAAGTATAGGTAAATGATTTACCAGCCAATGTAAAATTTAGAGAACACGTTCCCAGAGGAGTAACAAATCGACCATCACCCAGTTTTACTGGGGTTAGAACGTATTCAGTGAATTGTTTTTGGAGTAACATTGCTGCATCATAACTAATAAAAGAATTTTCAGCTCCCGAATCTAATAATGCGGTAAATCTGTGATTGCCTACGTATACATGAGTTTTCGGGGTAGTTTCAGGAGAAGTATGAGATAGGAAAGTAGGAGACCCCGAGTCCTCTACTTCCCGGATGAGTTTTGCGACGGTGTGGCTGTGGCAGCCTTTCGGATTTCTCCTGCTCTAATCGTATGCGAGTGCGACACTCTTCATAAGTGTGTCCCGTCTTTTACAAAATTTGCAAATAATTTCGATTTTGCATTACTGGATTGGTTGGAAGCAGGAGTTTTCCCATCAGACTCTGGGGGTGGTGTGGCCTTATCAGAATTGGCCGATGTAGATGTTGAATCTACTTGTGCTGTCTTATCTATTTGAGTACTATTGAATTTTTGGAAATATGGCTTTTTAAATGGTTGTGCCTGTGGGGGTTTTACCACAGAATCTGAAGATCTGGCCCGCAGAAGCTGTTTTTTTTGGATTTTCCTAATTTTATTTAAGTCAAAAATTATTTCCCTAGCTTTAATTATTAACTCAGTTATTTGTTGAGTTGTACTCCTGAGTGCGCAAAATAATGGAAATATCAGGCAAGCAAGAATTAATGATTCGGTCGACTATAGCAGAAACGGAAACATCTGGGGAAATCTTTTTATACTGGGTACTGATTTTCCACGCGTAACTTTCGAATGGATCATCAATTCCCTGTGAAACTGAAAACAAGTTTTGCATAAGAAGATCCTCAGATTGTCCCGTCTTGTTATACTCTTTGAACACCGTAATAAATTCTTCCCATGTGGAACAATTTGGTTGCTGTTCTTTCCACCAATATGCTGCATCGGAACCCTTTGGGAACATACGGGAAATAAAGAAAACCCAAGATTCTTTTGGGACACCTTTCCATACTAAGAATTCTGCCATATCCAATAAAAATCCCGTAGCTGACATTGTGTTTGGGTCAAACGTAGGAATGGGAAAAGAAGTAGAGGAATCTACAATAACGGAAGTAGATTTTGGAAGTTGCTCTGGGAATCGATCACGTAACTGAGAAAAATTTTTCTCAGTACCATTATAATTGGCAGTGAGATTCAGCAGATCATTTTCCAAACTTCTTACTTTGTCGCGCAAATCTACAATTGTTTGTACATCAACTTCCTCTGTACTCTCTTCGTCTTCTGATTTGGTTTTCGCTTTAGGATTTTCTTTGGGAATTATTTTACTCGAGGGAGTTTCTTTGCTCGAGGGAGTTTCTTTACTCGTAGATTGGCCCTGTTTTTTACTGTCGGATTAGGGTGGGTTTTTACTGGTACTTTGTTCGTCAGGGTTTACCATTTTGAATTTCAAACAAAATACTGTGAGAAAAAAAACAGGAAGCGCTAGCAATTGGTAAGGCAAATAAATGAGAAATATAGAAAATCGAATTGCTCACGAAAAAGTTTGCGGAATGTGAGTGGAGTGTAAGGAACTTGAGAGAAAACATCTGGTAGTTGTTTGCGAATATAAGGGAACCGAAATTTTCAACTGCACAAATATTTGTACCGAATGTGCATTAATATACACTTACAGAATTTTATACACAATTATAGTTGAATGTTCCGCTGTATTTTCGAACTCAAGTTTTTAGCACACAAAGAATAAAAGTTTATCATAAATTTTCAACGCCAGTAGCACAATATACGTAGAGTTGGGCGCCACTACTGTAAAGGTGGATTAACCAGCTTTGAGTAGAAAAGGAATTTAGAATATAATCGAATGAGCCGAGAATGAAAATTTAGGAATCGTGGATCGAATGTGCTCCTGTAGGCATTCAAAATCTATAATAGAACTTTATTTTACACAATTCAAATCATAATTTCATACAATACAAACCAATTCACAAACAATTACACAACATAACATTTTACAAAACAAATTACCAAATTGTAGCTAGCTTCTACAAGCAAGCAGAGTCCCTACGGACATAAAGCAGTACAGCTTTAGGATGAAGTCAGTACAGCCAGAGATCCTCGAGTCAGTACAGACAAGAGTAGAATGAGAGAGTTTTAAGTGAATGAATGACTTAAGAGGAGAAGAGGAAAGAGAGGATCTGCTGGTAGCAATTAGCCGGTGGGGAAGTCTACAGGTGAGTAGGCTGCTGGCGATGTTCGCTTGGCTGGACGAGGGGAGGGCGTAGCGACCGGAGAGAGCGGTGGCCTGTCGTGATCAACGTATTTCCTTACTTGACAACGACGGGTTACAGAGTCCCCCTCTGAAACCTTTGCTTTATGCAAAGGATAGACCTTACGGAATTGCTTATTGAATTTATTGGCTCTGGGATAAGGGCATTTCCAGTCTCCCTCTTTCGCTTTGTGTCCCGGTCGTGCACATTTGAAACAGATTTCGGGTGTTCGTTGAATATCCGTGGGATCCGTGTTTTCTCTTCTCCTTGGAGTGGGGATTGTCACCATTGGCTTTGGTGTAATCGGAATCACTGGTTCAACTGGCAAAGCGACTGAATGTGGAGTGGAGACAGTGACAGTAAAGTCGGGAGCCTTAGGTTTTCGAGCCGGGAATAGTTCTGCTAATTCCAATGTGAGTTGCAGGTCTTCCAAGGTTGTGGGTGGAGAGGTTGGACTGTAGAAGGAACGATATTTCGGGAGCAATCCTGTAACGGCAGTGCGGAGAATAAAATTATCCAGCTCATCGAAGTCTGGAAAAAACTCTGAATTCTCCAAGTGTAGTCTCCAGAAATATTCCAAATAGGATTCGCCTTCTTCCTGTAGCAAATTATTAGCCATATTTTTCCCTGTAGAAAGCAAAAGAAATAAAATTAAGGTTTTAGGATAGGAAAAGCAGAAGTCATTGCATTTTACATTATATTACACTCAATCATTTCCTATAGCATAATTGTTAGTGCATTGATATTGAGTTTGGTGTAGCGTACAGCAATGGAAAAATTAATTTTAGTCAGAAACTTCAAGAAATAGAAAATGACTCAGAATATTAGAAATATTTTATATACATATGTATCGTAGTAAATACCACCGTACAGCTTAAAAACACGTTATTTTCTTGAACGTAAGTTGTATCCGTGGTTTACAGTTTCGTCGGCCGGTTGAGAATCGGGGATGGGAGTTAATATTGGGGTTTTAGAAACTTCCCCCGGCCGATCGTGGTAGATTTTCAAGTTTTTGACGTTATGAACACCGGCAGTTTCACCAGTGGAAATGTGGGCGAGTTCATAAGTCAAGCTTGAACATATTTTAGATACCTTGTATGGTCCATCCCAACGAAAAGCGAGCTTCTTCGTGAACTTTTTAAGTTTACTCGACAAGAAATGAGTTTTACGCAAAAACAAAATCTCCTATGTTGAAACTTACAATTTTATGCCTTTTATTGTAGCCTTTTGCTTGCGTTTCTTGCGCTTTTTCGATGTTTTGGCGCGCCATCGAGTAAATTCGCTGCAATCTGTTTATCAGTTCAGATTTAAGGCCTATTCGGGATTGGGCAGCTTCCTCAGAATTATCATTAAGACTTTGGTCGAAAGGTAAACGGATTTCGCGACCAAAGTTCAACATTGATGGGCTAAAACCAGTGGTGTCACTGATAGCAGTGCGCAAAGCTAGTGCCGTTTCTGGGAGAAATTCATCCCAAGTGGAATGTCTTTCTGCTGCATAGGAGGAGACAATAGCACGGATATTTCTATTGACACGTTCGACAATATTTGCTTGCGGGTGGTACGTAGTCGTATATCTACGCTTAACATTCCACTGCTTGCAAAAATTTTCGATAGTGGTGGACTTAAAGTTAGTACCGTTGTCGGAAATAATAGTTGCAGGGGCTCCAAAACGACAGAAGATTTCTTTTTCCAGAATTCGGGCAATGCGGGCAGCTTTGCCATCAATAAGGGGAAACAGCTCAACCCATTTGGTGAAGTGATCCACAACTACTAATAGTTGTGTGTTGCGCGAACGCGTAGTAGGAAGAGGACCCATCATGTCAAGACACAATAAATCCCATGGCCCACTGGTTTGCACACTCTGAAGTTCACCCGATGGTTTGACTGTGGGATTCTTCACTGATTGGCAGATATGGCAGGATTTTACATAATTTACTATATCGTCGTGAAGGCGAAACCAAAAACAGCGACGAGAAATTCGGAAGAAGGTTTTGCGATATCCCATGTGACCTGAAATAGGATTATCATGAAAATATTGTAGGATATCTTTTCGAAGAGAGGTAGGTATAAATGGTAGTTTTCCCCCTGATTTTCCCATTTTATATAGTATATTATTTATTACTTGGAAATCTGGGGGTAAGTCAGAAATAAGGGCTTGAGTTTCTAAATCTGTTGATTGCGCTGATTTTACATTTTCCAGTGTGATAGATGTTGAAAATGTCAACAACAGAGGATGCAGAGAATCAAGTGATGGGAGATACATTTCGTCTCTGTCTTCTTCTGCCTCCGGTTCACTTACTGGAAAACGGGAAAGCGCATCGCTTACAGTATTTAGCCGTCCTTTAATATGGGAGATATTAGCAGAATAATCCTGGATTTTTAGGGACCAGCGCATGAATTTGGAGTTTACCTCGCGCATTTTGTGAAGCCAAGTGAGAGCCTTATTGTCAGTTTGGAGTTCAAATGATTGGCCGTCAAGGTACTGACTGAATTTCTTTAAACTCCAGATGATGGCTAAGCATTTTTTTTCACACGAATGGTATGATTTCTCCATATTCGTAAGTGCTCTACTTGCAAAGGCGATTGGTCGTTCGTAACCATTACTGGCAACTTGAGCGAGAACTGCACCGAGACCATCGTCGGAGGCATCTGTACGAAGGATGAATGGGCGCTTAAAATCCGGAAAAGCTAATGTAACAGTATTGCATATTAAATGTTTTAATTTATCGAAGGCAGATTGTTGTTCAGTTTCCCAAGAAAACTTTACACTTTTACGTAAGAGAGAATTTAAAGGCGCTGCAATATCAGAGAAATGCTCAATAAAATGGCGATACCAGCCGCATAAGCCTAAAAACTTTTTTATTTCTTTTGGGTTTCTGGGACGTGGGTATTTTGCGACAGGGGCTACTTTTTCAGGGTTTGTCTTTACTCCATCTGGGGAGATAATAAACCCTAAGTATTTAACTTCGGTTTTACCAAAGCTACACTTTTTCAAGTTCACTGTCAAGTTGGCTTTTCGTAAAAGACCCAAGACATGTGATAAATGGGTTAAGTGTTCCTCCCAGGTATTGGAGTAGATGACAATGTCGTCCAGAAAAGCATCTGCAAAAACTCCTCTACAATCTGCTAGTATTTTATGCATAAATCTTTGTAAAACTGCTGGCGCATTGCGGGGACCAAATGGCATTCTATTGAAAGCGAATTTGCCTTCCGAGCAAATAAATGTGGTGTATTTTATAGAATCTTTGTGCATTTTAATTTGCCAGTACTCCTTAGTAAGGTCAATTGTACTGATGAAAGCTGCTTCACCAAGATGGTGAATTAGCTCTATTACAGGGGCAAAGTAATATGGATCATTGGCAGTAACTTGGTTGACCTTTCTCATGTCTAGTGTGAATCGGTATTTTTCTCCTTCCTTTTTGAGATGGATCGGAGAGGCCCATTCGCTATCAGAAGGACTGATAACTCCCAAATCCAACATTTCCCGGATCATTGTTTTCAGAATGTCCCTTTTATTCTGAGAAAGTGGATAAGGGCGTTGAGCGATGGGTGGACCTTTTACCTTCATTTCACACTGCACGAGATCGGTACATCCAATTTTATCTGTAAGGACATCCGGAAACAATTGCAATAAACGTTGTAGTCCAAGCTCTTGATTCTCTGTCAGTCCTTGCAATGCACATAAAATATTATCATTTACGAAAGGGTAAAGAACAGTAGGTTCATACTTAAAATAAAATGCGTCATCAGGGTCTAATACAATACGAGCATATTTCGAAAATTTGTAGCCGAAAACTATGTCAAAGGGCAGGGAGCGCAATACATGAAAAGTATAGGTAAATGATTTACCAGCCAATGTAAAATTTAGAGAACACGTTCCCAGAGGAGTAACAAATCGACCATCACCCAGTTTTACTGGGGTTAGAACGTATTCAGTGAATTGTTTTTGGAGTAACATTGCTGCATCATAACTAATAAAAGAATTTTCAGCTCCCGAATCTAATAATGCGGTAAATCTGTGATTGCCTACGTATACATGAGTTTTCGGGGTAGTTTCAGGAGAAGTATGAGATAGGAAAGTAGGAGACCCCGAGTCCTCTACTTCCCGGATGAGTTTTGCGACGGTGTGGCTGTGGCAGCCTTTTCGGATTTCTCCTGCTCTAATCGTATGCGAGTGCGACACTCTTCATAAGTGTGTCCCCGTCTTTTACAAAATTTGCAAAATAATTTCGATTTTGCATTACTGGATTGGTTGGAAGCAGGAGTTTTCCCATCAGACTCTGGGGGTGGTGTGGCCTTATCAGAATTGGCCGATGTAGATGTTGAATCTACTTGTGCTGTCTTATCTATTTGAGTACTATTGAATTTTTGGAAATATGGCTTTTTAAATGGTTGTGCCTGTGGGGGTTTTACCACAGAATCTGAAGATCTGGCCCGCAGAAGCTGTTTTTTTTGGATTTTCCTAATTTTATTTAAGTCAAAAATTATTTCCCTAGCTTTAATTATTAACTCAGTTATTTGTTGAGTTGTACTCCTGAGTGCGCAAAATAATGGAAATATCAGGCAGGCAAGAATTAATGATTCGGTCGACTATAGCAGAAACGGAAACATCTGGGGAAATCTTTTTATACTGGGTACTGATTTTCCACGCGTAACTTTCGAATGGATCATCAATTCCCTGTGAAACTGAAAACAAGTTTTGCATAAGAAGATCCTCAGATTGTCCCGTCTTGTTATACTCTTTGAACACCGTAATAAATTCTTCCCATGTGGAACAATTTGGTTGCTGTTCTTTCCACCAATATGCTGCATCGGAACCCTTTGGAAACATACGGGAAATAAAGAAAACCCAAGATTCTTTTGGGACACCTTTCCATACTAAAAATTCTGCCATATCCAATAAAAATCCCGTAGCTGACATTGTGTTTGGGTTAAACGTAGGAATGGGAAAAGAAGTAGAGGAATCTACAATAACGGAAGTAGATTTTGGAAGTTGCTCTGGGAATCGATCACGTAACTGAGAAAAATCTTTCTCCGTACCGTTATAATTGGCAGTGAGATTCTGCAGATCATTTTCCAAACTTCTGACTTTATCGCGCAAGTCCACAATTGTTTGGACATCAACTTCCTCTGTACTCTCTTCGTCATCTGATTTGGGATTCGTTTTGGGAATTACTTTACTCGAGGGAGTTTCTTTGCTCGAGGGAGTTTCTTTACTCGTAGATTGGCCCTGTTTTTTACTGTCGGATTAGGGTGGGTTTTTACTGGTACTTTGTTCGTCAGGGTTTACCATTTTGAATTTCAAACAAAATACTGTGAGAAAAAAAACAGGAAGCGCTAGCAATTGGTAAGGCAAAATAAATGAGAAATATAGAAAATCGAATTGCTCACGAAAAAGGTTGCTGAATGTGGGTGGAGTGTAAGGAACTTGAGAGAAAACATCTGGTAGTTGTTTGCGAATATAAGGGAACCGAAATTTTCAACTGCACAAATATTTTTACCGAATGTGCATTAATATACACTTACAGAATTTTATACACAATTATAGTTGAATGTTCCGCTGTATTTTTGAACTCAAGTTGTTAGTACACAAATAATAAAATTTTCTCATAAATTTTCAACGCCAGTAGCACAATATACGTGGAGTTGGGCGCCACTACTGTAAAGGTGGATTAACCAGCTTTGAGTAGAAAAGGAATTTAGAATATAATCGAATGAGCCGAGAATGAAAATTTAGGAATCGTGGATCGAATGTGCTCCTGTAGGCATTCAAAATCTATAATAGAATTTTATTTTACACAATTCAAATCATAATTTCATATAATACAAACCAATTCACAAACAATTACGCAACATAACATTTTACAAAACAAATTACCAAATTGCAGCAAGCTTCTACAAGCAAGCAAAGTCCCTACGGACATAAAGCAGTACAGCTTTAGGATGAAGGCAGTACAGCCAGAGATCCTCGAGTCAGTACAGACAAGAGTAGAATGAGAGAGTTTTAAGTGAATGAATGACTTAAGAGGAGAAGAGGAAAGAGAGGATCTGCTGGTAGCAATTAGCCGGTGGGGAAGTCTACAGGTGAGTAGGCTGCTGGCGATGTTCGCTTGGCTGGACGAGGGGAGGGCGTAGCGACCGGAGAGAGCGGTGGCCTGTCGTGATCAACGTATTTCCTTACTTGACAACGACGGGTTACATGGGGAATTGTCTCGTCCGTAGGACGGGTAATTTGCTAGTTGTCCCTTCTCTGAAAGTGTTCTGAATTTGGTGTTGCTGATGTACGTAACGTGCCTGGATGCTTACTGTACTGCCATTTAGTTTATCACAAGGTGAGGGCCGGCGACAACTGAGACTCTTTGAAATATTACATATTATATATTTGTTTGGAATTTTGGTTTATCGATATTAGTGGATAGTATGGCGTGGCCACCAAGAAAGTCTGATTCGTAATTAGCCTTTGTTTTGGAGCGGAAATGGGACGGGTCTAAAATTTCTCAGATTTTGTCTCATTGTGGATGAGTAGACTTGAAAATTTACTAGTAGGCCGTTGAAATAGCTTCAACCTAAATATTACTTGTAGTTGGCAGGGAATCTTTGACTCAGTGAACTACAATGCACTATTATGTCGTATATTAGGGTATCCTGCGACGAGTGAGGATTTTCATCCAAAAGTGTTTTCAATTTTTGAATAGTCGATGTCAGTAATGCGCGTGGCGTGGCCACAGAATTGTTTGAATGGTCTTTTTAACAGTCTACGAACGAACTTTTAACTATTAAATGATAAGAGATTTATTTCCAGTTTGTTTCTGCTATGGGTCTTTGGAATCCTTACTTTTATACCTGAGTCTCTCTGTCTGCTGGCGAATATTACTATGCACCTGTAATTATTATGTAAAGTCAACCTTACAGTTTCCGAGTAGTCGACCCGCTTGTATTTCCCGTTTTGTTCACTTCATCTCAGTTCTTTTCGGTTTCGCTTCTCTTCCGCTCACACAGCACTAGCCCAAACCGTCCCACTGTTCACTTCCACTCCTTTCAGGCACCGTTTGTTCTTCGCTGTTCCGCTCTGCTCTCTTCCGTTTCACTTTAGATTTTCACTGTTTAACTTCTGTTTCACCTTTTCGTTTTTATTTTGGATTGTTCGTAATGCCCTATTTTGGGATCCTACAACCGGCAGGACCCTAAGGGCATCCTGCAGGCTGTGCCATGAAATGACCGTATCCTGTGCTCCGTCCGGGTGTCGCTACTAACCGGGTATTTGCCCATGAGTTAAGAATTTGTGCTAAGGTCTCGGTTTCAAGTCCAATAAGTTGTTTATTTATTTCGTCTGCTCTTGCCCAACATCACCAACCGAATGAATACAATTTTACGATTCCAATATTACCTTTTGATGTCTCAAATACAAATTAGTCATTTATACATGTACATTAACAATCACACCAATATTAGTCATTTCGCACTAAACCCCACGAATATACAGTATTAAAAGAGAGCTGATCGAGCAGAACCTAGAGAGAACAACATCTCCAAGTTCTGTTGATTTGTCACGCTTGCTCAACCTGCTTTTATTACCCATTTCCCTTATACGACTTCGTTTTGCTGACAAAGTGTGCAAAATTTGGCTTTTAATTACTCTAGCTTACGACCGGGAATGGCAAAGGACTGGGCCTTTATGACCTAAAGAATATTCTTGAGTAGGCCAGAAATTACTACCAATGACTTTTGGTCAACTGTTGCTGAACGGATTTAACGGTTTTTTAAGGTCTAATTATAAAATATTTATTTAGTAACAATAAATGATTACTGTAAGAATAATACTTTCTAATGTTGTAAACCAAAATTGGATTAGGTTACTAGAATTAGAATGTAATAACAATAAGGTTAATCATGTAACTACTTTTACCTTTACTCTTATTTAACTTCGAATTAGAAGGTATAACCTGAAATAAAATGAAAGTGAACTTGTAATATGGAACAAATCATTATGTATAAACATGAGTGACGAATTGAAAATAAAGCTAGTTGAAAATTGTACTTAAAACAGCCAAGTCCTTTTATTTTCATCTCATCTAAAATAATATTATTACTGTAAGTCGACGTGCGGTAATAAATATCTAATTGGCTCCCTAGGCTACCCTATCTAACCCGTTTACCACTATTTTCGAAGCGGCAGGCCTTGTAGTACACGCAGAGTGAACGTGCAATCGTACTACAAACGAGGAATTTAATTCTGTTTAGCTAGCAGAATTATAGCGGTGTGACACCAAAATCCGCTGATTTAAAGAGCACTAGTGCACCAGTGCCTTTAAAAACTGGTTACAAGCAAATGTGCAATAAACACTAAGTAACAGTAACAGAGAGACCTGCTAAGCTTAATAACAGCTATGCGTGAGTGTCAGTGAACGTGAACCAGTTTTTATGCAGCAGAGCAAAAAACTTGCCTCAGGCAACAACCATACGTTCAGATTGGAACGCGATTGGGACGAGAGTTTCTACATTGTCTGTGTCTCTGTTTCTGTTTCGTCTTTCATCTCACTCACCATAATAATAACATTGTAAGTTTCATGTTGAAATAAAAACTAAAAAAGTGAAACTTTACAGTCGTGTATTTCGGAAACCAGTGATTGGAAATTATTGAAAGTTGGTACCCAGAGAGTTGAGTATATAGCTGTTATTACTCTAAATTCCTGTCTTTCAAAACCGAATACGACACGAACAAGGGATTTTTGGAAAGGTACGTTTTCGAACTTTTAAGTGACGATACCGCCCCCTTGTGGACCACCCAGAATTTTTTAGTTATTTTTCTATGATATTGGTCAAGATAAGGAACTTGGAAATCAAAAAATAATTTTGAAATTCCACCCTTTACAAAAACAATAATCAGCATAGGAATATGCATCCCGTTTACAGCAAGTTTCATGTCTTTTGTGCATAGCCAAACTTTAGCCCCACCGGCTGGTTTAGAGTTAAAACAATTACTTGATCACTACGCACATAGCCTCACGCAACGCGTGGCTATAGAGTAATTAACTCCATATATATGTGCTTTGACTGTAATACGAATTCTCTACTTGTGCCTTCTCCTCCAAGTGCAACAAATCCTATACGGAGAATCGTAGCATTTAACGGCAAGCGTTGCTTTAATTGTCAAGGGATTTCTTTGGAGTTTCTTTTTACCGAAGTCGCTACTAATCAGTTTTTATGCCGAACGTCACCCAAATCCTTCAGTTTACCAGCAAGGTTCTTGAATTATGAAATAAACGAGCGACGAGGATAAAGAGGACAATAAAAGACAAACTCGCTCTCAGTTTAAAGCTCCTGAGTTACGGTTCTCGGATATTAGCAAAAATGAAATGAAAAAACAAAAGGCAAGGGAACTTTTGAAACAGCGTAAGGACTCTCAGGAAGGACAGTCTACAAGCACTGCTGAGGAACTTTCAGTTTTCGAAGGACCATCAACTAGTGTTGCGAAACAATCTTCAGTTGCAGACGAACCTTTCGCTGGTATCTCCGATCAGACTACACTTTTGGCCTCTCGACTAGAAGAATCTTTTCGGAGTATTGTTGACTCTATATTAGCGGAAAGTTCGTCTGAAGAGGATAATCATTCTCCAGAAAGTGGAACTAGCCCAGCTAAGCCAGAAAAGCCTGAGCTTGAGCTAGTACAGTAGCTTGAGCTAGTAGCTAGCTAACAGTGACGTTGATGCTGTTAAACCAGAAACCTCGGAATTTGAACCTTTAAAGTCATCAGACAGCAAAGTCGGCTCCGTTGAGTCCGACGAAAGTGAAAGTGACCCTTTAGTTACTAAGGACAGTTCCAAGAAAACTCTTAAGGTACGTACCAAGAATATCCCTTTAGCTACCGCTGAATATTTGGGAGCTTTTAAGTGGATTTTTCGGACTTCAAGTAAATCCACTACTTCTACAACAACTTCGAGCAGCACTCATAGTAAAGCATCCACATCTGCTACCTCTTCAAGCAGCTCATCAAGTAAGCCATTTGTTCCGATTATAATCATGGCGGAAGTAGCTCACGTGCAATCAGCAGCAAGTCTGACGGCTCGTTGCAACAATATCACGGCAAGGATAACAGCACATAGTGCTTTGCCACCTAGGTTATTAACACCGGTGGAGATCGAAGTGCTGTTAGATCTGACTCATCATGGCACAAAAATGTACACCCGTTTGACGGACGTAACGAATCCGACACTGGCTCAAGGCATAGTGGATTACAATTCCTTAAATGATAATTTCACGGCTTCAAAAATGAAATTATTGGAATTGAAGAAGACACTTGAGCCATCAAGCGGACAAGGACTGAAGCCACCTAAGATAGAGCTTCCGACATACTATGGGGACAGAACTAAGTGGGTTACATTTAAAAACTCATTTGATTCCCTAGTAATAAAATGTGACAGATATTCGGATGTGGACCGAATGAGACTTCTGTTTCAATCGGTAACCCCGAATGAAGAAGCAGCCAAGAAAACGCCCAAGTTGAAGGATGTTCTTGATGGTCTATCCGATTTGGAAATCACCAACGCCAATTTCAAGATAGGTTCCCTGGGATAGGCTCTTGGCGCGATTTGATTCACCTCATGCGATATGCCAGGGCATTATCGCACCCATGTTCCATGCTTCAGCCAAGCTAAAAATGAAGGGCCGAACCGAGCATGGCATTCTGGTGAGAATAATAGCTGACGATTTAGGAATCAGGTGTGTAGCTGACTTAGTGGATCCAAATAAGTTGCTAGCTGATAATCCGTTACCCCTGAAATTGCAAGGCGGTGTACTGGTTCCAACTGAAACTTCTGTCGCCTATGAGACTTCTGTCGGATCCCTAAATGAAATTCAATTGACCAGCACTAATCTACAACTAACTAAAACGGTAGAGGACGCTACTTGTGAGGGTCAGGTGATTTCTCTTCAGGGGTGCTATAGTTGTGAGCAAGGAGGGGTACTAACTATCGAAGGACGCGTAGATGTGGGTCAGAACGTTGCAAGTCTAATTTGCCCGTCGCTTGGACTCTTCATTCCAGTACACCTCACCCACGAATTTCAGCATTACAATATGATCGTAAAATTGGATGAGCCGGACATAGATATGAGATGCGAGTTAAAATGCTCTAAAAATACTGTAGAATTAATAGTGAAGGGGCATCTGCAATACTTGCTAGATATAGATGATAGAACTACGAGTATGTCGATATCATATGATCCAGGCTCTACTACTACGGGGTTCAATATCTTTTCTTTGATCGGAAATGGGTGGATAAATTGGTTGTATAGAGGCCTAATTATAGGTGTTCTAGCGATATTGGCATTCGTGTCAGCAATGACCTCAATAAGACTAATTCTGAAGAAAATTTGTTGTTGAAGAAAGTTTTTGGAATGCGATAATGTTTATTAAATTCTAGAAAGAAAATTCAACCATGATTACATAATCGGATTAATAAACAATGTTTTACCAAGTGGTACAATTAGTCTTGAAATTGCCTGACAAATCCGTTTGAAGAATTAGATGTCCAGGTTCCATGGTCAGATTTAAGGTCTTGATCAGAGAGCAGGAAGTTTCTGGGCAAATGATCGCTCGAGCTAGAACATAAAATATCGTATAAATTTATTATAATTATAGGTATATTTTATACAATTAAATACCCATATTTTAGTTAAAAAAGATTTTCTGGAATTACGATTTACCCTGTAAAGTTGAGGGATGTAAAGTAAAGGGATGAAGGTCTCTCTCAGGCAGTGCACTTGATTATAAGTCACAATGAAGAAGCGTAAGTCGTCTGGATAAGTTTGGCAGAATTCGCAGCTTTTTTCCAGAACGAACAGCAACTGCAAGGAAAATCAGAATCTCATGAAACTTCAAATTAACAGGGGTTTTTAAGTTAATTTAATAATTAGTAGTTATGATTTAATATTTTAAAATCCAAAATGTAAATATTACCTTCATAATTGCAGCTTGTTCAAAAGTGATGAGTTTCAGAAAAGGTTACAATTGTAACTATTGTGAAAATATACACGATTGAGGGTTTTATTTATAGTTCGGAGATAATACTTAGAACTGTTAGTTTAAATGCGAGGTTTTGGGTAATACTTAACGTTTTATGCATAAGTAAATAATAGTAGTATTTATAAACTATTATGTATAGGAAAATAATAATAAGTTATTCATGAGCCAGTGAAGTTTCCATTAAAGTTGCAACTCATCAGTATTTGCCACTGAACTAGATACATATCAGTCTTGACAGTGCAATGTACATTTAAAATGCACATGCTGGCAAGAAAGTGAATGGCAAGACAGTGAATGACAAGAAAGGGAATTTTGATTCACGACCTTTGCTCATAAAAAACAAGTTGCGGTATCACAATAAACATATGATTGTATGAAGCGTACGTATCATGGGAATGAGGCAATACTTTGCGTAAGAATGTTGTAACGTTAGTTGGACACAGGCTCATTCATTTTAACAATAAGTTACTTTAAATTACCGTTAACAACTGACCAAGTAACATTACCGCTGCTCAGCTTGTACACTTAACTCCTTTATCTGTTTTTACCGCTATGGCTCCTCCAACAAATAGTGCCCAAATTAGTGAGACGGAAAACCCAAGTTGGGACACGTTCATCTACGAATATTCACCAGGAAGTTCGCGGTCCATCGAATATTTGTGTGGAACTGACTACGATTCCTTTGATACTATACACCCTAGTATTTTGCTATCAGTGGCAGAACGTTCCCTTCCGTGTTTGATCCCAGACCGCTTTCCGTGCAATCTGGATTTTTCATCTTCTGATGATGAAAGACAATATACAGAACGTTTTCGGCATATTGTCAGTCAGTCAGTCAGAACTAACAGTTTCGTGGGAGCCTCGCAAAAGAAGTTGCAACGTCTACGGCGTTCGTTGAAATATATGCAACAAAAGTTAACCTTAACCGACAAAAAGGGAGACCGAGTTGTATTTGCAGCTAATGGAATCCCGCAAACAGGTGACCGAGTTGGAGGCCCATCTTCGTCGACAAAACAATGAGAGTCGAAGGCAACGTACCCGCAGTCCAACGGACGAGGCAAATGCTGACAGATGGGAGTAAGGAGAAAAACTTCTGAGCATTTAGTTTTTCGGCGGGAGGATGAACGGATTTAACGGTTTTTTAAGGTCTAATTATAAAATATTTATTTAGTAACAATAAATGATTACTGTAAGAATAATACTTCCTAAGGTTGTAAACCAAAATTGGATTAGGTTACTTTTATTTAACTTCGAATTACCTTTAGGTATAACCAAAAATAAAATGAAAGTGAACTTGTAATATGGAACAAATCATTATGTATAAATATGAGTGACGAATTGAAAATAAAGCTAGTTGAAAATTGTACTTAAAACAGCCAAGTCCTTTTATTTTCATCTCATCTAAAATAATATTATTACTGTAAGTCGACGTGCGGTAATAAATATCTAGTTGCACTGTATTCCTCAAGACCAGGCATTAACGGGTCTTGACAAATTAGACGATATCGGAATTACCGAGTACTGCCATAGTAGTTTGGGAACCCACAATTATCATTGTGAACAGACCCAGTCGTAGGCCCGAGATCAATTAACCTATTCGCCGGTTAGCCTCCCTCGATCCCTTGCTAATAAGCGTACAATCGCCATTGAATGTTGAATAGGTACGGGAGGAGATTGGCAAAAGCAGACTTAGAAAGTTGACCCGCGGAGAACGCATGACTTGGGTATTCAGGCTTTCTCCAACGGTCAATAGCTGAATTAAGTCATGGGGGACCCCGAGGGCTCTGTTCTGTTCTGTTCTTTTATAAGAGGTGAACAACATTCTATCAGGGCTCAGGCCACATAATCGGGCTCATTGCCAACACCTCGGTACCGGTTACTGTAGGGTTAACCAGCTTCTCGACTAGCATCGGTATAAAACCTTAGCATTGCCGAAAAGGGTATCTCAAAGAGGTTGGTAGTCGGTATTACGCAGTAACACAAGTGTAGGTTTCTAACCATTGCATGACGTGTGCATTGGCCCATCAAATGTGCAGGTGTGTTGTCCTCCAAGCCACAGAAGCGGCAGAGGGGAGAACTCTGTTTTGTGATGTTCGAGATGTGGTTTGCCAGGTAACAATGCCCTGTTATCATATGTGAAAGCTTCCTCAAAGAAGATGTTTAGATTGCAACAGTATTTACTGATCCCTCTCTTGTCTGAAAAATTTGTCCAAAGCCCAGCTCCCAATCATAGTTTTACAGCCTTTTGATGAGATAGGGCGGAAGGGTTCAGGTCCACAAGGGATCGCTCCGGCTGCTTCCTTTGCCCTCTCATCAGCATATTCATTACCTGGTATTCCAGTGTGACTGGGCACGCAGTGTATGATTATTCTACTTGATGCTTTTGCTATCATCTGAGAGCACTCAACAACCGGCACGGACTCAGTGGAATCCCCAGCTAGAGCTTTGATAGCGCTCATTGAATCACTATAGATGATGGTGTCTTCATCCCATCCTCTTTCGGTTAATGCGTTTACTGCCATTGTGATGGCATAGATCTCTGATTGAAAAACAGTAGCATGCCTTCCTAGTGAAGTTGCGAGATCTAGCTCGCCTTCTGGGAAGTGCAGT
The DNA here is from genome assembly GCA_020352615.2 of Yoshiicerus persimilis. Classification (NCBI taxonomy): domain Eukaryota; kingdom Metazoa; phylum Arthropoda; class Collembola; order Entomobryomorpha; family Tomoceridae; genus Yoshiicerus; species Yoshiicerus persimilis. The sequence goes on from JABJWA020000126.1 coordinate 29,340, forward strand.
ACAGCTGCTGATCCCGGAAATTCATTGATCCTGGACACATCTGTGTAGCAAACCAGCCGCTTCTCATACGGTTTCAGAATCCTATGTTTTTCTATAAATGTTTCCTTGGTTTCCCACCAAGTTTCGAGATTAATCCCCGAAAGCTTAAATTGTGGTATTCGTTCCCAGGGCAGTAGAAGCCCCGGTATATCGTCCCACAGATTTTTAACTATGCCCACATGATTTAGTCTGCTTCCACGTCCTCGTTAGTGCCAATGAAGCCACTTCCCAGTATCACGGATTCTTTGAGGAAGATGTCTAGTGGAGGAAGGCCCGTTATGCACTCCAGCGCTGCTGTGGGTGTACTCCGCATTGCTCCCGTTATCAACAACAGTGCCATGCGTTGAACTGCTCACAGCGTTTTCATTCGTTGCTCGTTTTCCGTTGCAGTTATCCAGACCACGCTACAGTAGGTGAGTGCAGGCCTCACAACCGCGGTGTACAGCCAATTGGCCGTCTTAGGTGATAGTCCATAAGAATTCCCGAGAGCCTGTCGGCATTGATATAGTTTTGATAGAGCCTGTGTTGATTTACAATCACAGTGGGCTTTCCATGTCAGTTTCCTATCCAGTATGACGCCTAGATATCTTACTTCATTTTTGAAAGGTATGGTATTGCCTTCTAGAAAGAGTGGTTTGACTTAGTGGTTGGGTTGGTGGTGAATAGCAAGACTTCAATTTTCTCCGCGTTGACTGAAAGCTGTCGCCTTTTGCACCACTCGTTTGTGACAGTAAGTGCCCTTTGAGAAAGGTCACTTACCGTACTTGGGTCGATACCTATTTGTAAGGTGCTTAAATCGTCTGCATAGGCCTGTTTATGGATATACTTAAGCCTGTGCAGCTTTTCCAGCAGTTCAAGTGTCACGAGGTTCCATAGTAAAGGGGAGAGTACTCCCTCCTGTGGACAACCCCATTCCACCGCACGCTGTTGTCGTGAGTTGTCAACCTCTGCTAATGCTGTTCGGTCCACCAACATGCGTTCGGTCCATTGGACCAGCAACGCATCGATCCCCTCTCTGCACATTGCTTCCGTCATAGCTGTAAATGTTGCGTGACCAAAGGCTCCTTCTATGTCTAGGAAGGTTCCTAGTGCTAGTCAAATCAATCAAATCAAATTTATTCAAGAAACATAGGTCCCGCCCGTCTCTCGTAAAAATTACATAGTACACTGGAATCAAAATATTACACTTAAATGGATATTTACTTAACCTAGAACCGCTTTGCAGACATAATTGTATAATGTATAGTAATCCAAATTGACATCATCGAAAAACACTTTCAAAAAATTCTCTGCATTAATAACATGCTCTTGTTGCATTAAAATATTGAACTCTTTTCTTAGATTGGCTTCTTACAAACTACAATTTTGAGAGCCACAACGTGTCCAGTCTGCTGCTGACGTGAATTGGAAGGCCAAAGGACAGTTTGTGTATAAAGTTAGAGTTGAGTTAGTAGTTTGTTTTTAGCGTTTTGATCATCAAAATTTTTGTTTCCTCACTATAGTGCTGCAAAGGTTATTTATTAAATACATTGACTTGCTTCTTTAGTTTAGCTGTCAATAAAGTTAAATCCCTGGCTTTACTTTCAATTAAGGTACTCTTAAAATATATCTTCCATGCCAACTTTCTAATACATTTCGTTATAGCTTTTTCGATATTCCTAAAGTTAAGAAATGTAGGTACACAAAAACTATGGCATTTGTATGTTGACGTGGGACAGATCTATGTGTGTGAAGTTGGACAAAAATTTTTGTACAAAAAATTTTTACCTTTTTAGGGAACCTTTTTAGGAAAGTTAATCTAAAATGAAAATAAAGCATATCAGTAATTGCATTTTCATTTAATGTAGTTATAATATGCCAAAATTTAAAAAAGTTGATTTGGAAGTCATTTTGTACGAAATTGGAAGTGCCATAAAAAAGTTTCCCTCCGGAATCGGGATAATGTGATAGCAGAGTTGTAGAGTGACCACTAGAGTACCAACATCAACAATAAAAAAGTGGGCCTTTTTATACTTTTTGAAAAAAGATGATTTGAAAAATTTGAATTTTTGGAGAAATTGCAAGTGTCATAAAAAAGTTTCCCTCCGGAATCGGGATAATGTGAGATAGCAGAGTTGTAGAGTGACCTCCAGAGTACCAACATCAACAATAAAAAAAGTAATAAATTTTTGAAATTCTTAGAAGAGGCTGCACTAAACTGGTTTAACGTATACAAAATAGAAAAGCAAACAGAAAGAGTACGAGATAGAGAGGCCACTATCAGAAGAGCTTTTGATGTTTTGACTTGGTCACAATTAAAGAAAAAGTTCTGAAAAGGTACTTTTTGCGGCATCACAGCAGACATCGGAGACAGGTCTCAAATATTTCTTTAGAATGATCATGTTACACCACGGAGCAAAACGCCCACTAGATGATGAAGCCTTAGCTCAATTCATCGCCAGTAGATTAGGCAAAGCGGGCAGAAAAAATTATAGGCAAAAAGATCAAATCATTAAAAGCGCTGAGAACACTCCTAGAGGAACTTGACACCAATCAAACTTCTCTGCTAGCAAGGTACCGATATCACAAATCAAAAGCGGCTTTGGTCCTTTTAGACAGTAGATCGCCCGTGGAACTCAATGAGGACATATAGCCTTACCACAAAAACCCCCTTAAGCGAAGCCTGCACGGTGACTCGAAAGACGAAGAGGAATTCCGCCCAACCAGGCCGGAGAAAATGCCCATGAAAACCAACGAAACGGCGCTACAGACCAAAAGAATGGCCATAGAGGAGAAGCTGCGTAAGTACCCACCCCGCGAACCCCGAGGGCCCCGGAAAGACTTTGATAGAAATAATAATCTAACAAAACCCAGGTTTACATGCGGCGGACACTACGCTAATTGTTACTCGAAAATAAACCTCAAACAGGGACAGCGTTTCCCAAGAGGGAACCAAAGAAAACCCAAAATCGAGGCAGACAAAAAGTCCGAAATTTTAAAAGACGTGAAACCATTGGAAAAAAAACAGTCACAGGAAGGATGAAGGTGCCTTTTTGTAATCCACTAGCAAACCCTTCAGCGCTGAGCATAGAAAATTGCACCCTTATAGCACACATTGTAGCACCAGGCATGCAGATTTTTGCAAAGATCATAAGTAATGACAAGCCACATTTAGCACTAATAGACACAGGAGCGGGCGTCAGCATAGCATAAATTAAAGCAGTACCGCCCGGCATGCAAATCACGAAATCTGAATTTAGGGTGAGCACGGCGAACGCAGAACACCTTACAGTAGTCGGCACGTGCACATTCGCATTCAAATTAGCAAGTTTAACATGTAACCATGAAGTAATTGAGGACCTCCCTGAGGGCATAATACTTTTAGGTAATGATCTTTTAGATAGAATAGGTGGAGACATTAAATACAGGCGTAACGTAATAAAAATAGCAAGAAAAGGAAGCATACAATGGATTTATTCTTCCACAAATGGATATCGGGTGTGTGTAATTGAACGTGATGTGAACCACACATTAGTGCGACCGGTCGAAACATGATGAGTGATGCCCAAAAGGGACCCGATGGGAAAATAATGGCCGGGGGCCGACGGCGGCACCTGTCTTTACTATTAAAGGCAGAGAAACCAAAGGTGGGAAACGTGTTGTACGTTGTAAGGAGACTGTTTGCCTACCAGCAAATAGTCTGAATTTAATGCCCATTAATGACGATATACCGTCAGGAAGAACATCTTATTTAGTAACACCAGACGAGAAGGCAGATCAGCGATTAGGTGTCGCAGTCATGCCATCTTTGATAGATAATTATCACAAGGGAATTGCGATTTATAATCTTAACGATCAAGAGATCACCATATTCGCCAAGCAGATTTTGGGAAGAGTGACTAATTTAGATAACTGTGAACACGACAAAGAGCACGCAGTTCCACGAATAAACACGACCACGACATACAAACGTCCACCGTATTCATTAACGCATTTTAACATTTTAAAAGACGCCGAACCAAAAGACGTATTAGAACTTGATAAAATACTAAATGAGTTTTACGACGTTTTTGCCTTCGATAACTCCGAACTGACAATGACCGACATAGTTACGCATTCCATCAATACAGGTAACGCTCAACCAGTACGGTAAAGATTACGGAGTAGGTATTCCTATGAGGAACATCAGTACATTGAAAGACAGATAGCAGAAATGCTAGCAGCAGGGATAATTCAGAGGGTAAAATCATGTTGGGTATCAAATATTGTTTTGGCTAAGAAACCAGATGGGTCGTTACGTTTTTGTGCAGATTACCGCCAATTTAATTCAGTTTCCGAATTCCAGTGTAATTCGCTTGAAAGGTTGCAGGACATACTATCCGCTTTAGCAGGGTTAAGGTTTTTTACAATCCTAGGCGCAATGAACGGGTTTTTGCAAATTCTACTTAATCAGGCGGACGGATCTCACTTAAGAACAGCCTTTGTAACTCCTCCTCCCATTCGGCTTGACAGGAGCTAAAGCTACTTTCTGTTTAGCAATAGATCAGGTTTTGGGGGACATTAGACAACATGTATCTTGGTACATGTTGTCTAATGACATTATATGCGGAGGGAAAACAGGAGCAGAAGCAAACGAAAGGCTAAAAATGATATCAGAGGTTTCGAAAACAGGATGAAGCTAAAGACCAAGAAATGTAAGTTCCTGTACACCACAGTAAAAATCCTAGGATCCATTGTGTCTGATATATGGTCTGATATGAGGTATATTTCCGTACCCAGAAAAAGTAGAGTGCATAATAAAGATGCCTTTGCTAGACACGCTGAAGAAGCTGCGTAGTTTTCTAGGCATGGTTAGCTTTTATAGGAGACATATCGACAAATTAGCAGAGACAGCTCAACCATTGTTCGGATGACGAAAAACAAGCATAAATTGCCTAGGTTAACACGGTGGAGCACGTCGGCAAAACAAGCCTTTGAAAAGGTTAAGAGACTTATCGGTGAACAGACGATGTTACACTACTTTGACCCGAGACATCATTATTACGACGGTTTCGTCATCGTATGCTATAGAAGGGGTACTTGCACAGGTATCGACTAAAGTGGACGAAAAAGGGGAACGTGAAACGTTCGAACAGCCTTTAAAATTTATAAGCAGATTATTGCGGCCGAACGAAATAAAATATCCCATCATCGAAAAGGAAGCATTAGCTTTAATGTTGTGCTAAGATAGATTCAGACCTTACATCGCATTACGACATTTTACGGTTAAAACAGACCACATAGCGTTGACATATTTGCAAAAATTAGAAGACCCAATTAGATTAAGAGTAGGACAGTGGGGATTGAAATTAAACGAATTTAAGTGCACTATTATCCATAAGCCTGGAAAGAAAAATGTGGTGGCAGATAGCCTCAGCAGAAATCCGTTCGAGAAGAAAATAGACGTAGAAGAAGTGGTACAAATATATGTACAGACATATGCCATGGATGTAACAAAAGCCACAAAGACAGGAAAAGAATGGGATTGACGAGTTCGAGGAATTTTTAGGAATTAGCATTGTCCAAAGCCAATTGCTTGACCCGTTGTGCAGGAACATCAGAAATAAATTAGAGAAAACTAATAATTATTTCGTGGAGAATGAGATACTATACTATTTCACTTCAAGGAAAAATGGTATTGAGAGCGATTATCATAGAACTACCACGCAACATCCTTTGCAAAACATTTAGGACAATTAAAAACATTAATGCGTCTCAAAGATAGATTTTTCTGGTCGAATATGGTCAGAGAAACGAAAGATTACATAAATAAATGCTTAACTTGTAGGTTATATAAATTACCAAACAGCAAACGTGCAGGTTTACTAAGACCATTTTTACCAATTTTACAATAAATCCTGGAGAATCTTATTACATTGACTTATTGCATTGATTACGTACAAGATTCGTAATAGCAGAGCCACTAAAAACCACATCGGCGCAGGAAGTAGCTGATTTCAACAAACTAATTTTGTCTGATAGAGGTTCGTGTTTTCGTTCTAGACTCATGAAGGCGTTGGCTGAGAAATTGAATTTCAGGTATAAGATTGCACCAGCACATTGTCATAATGTAATAGGGCTAGTAGAACGCTTCAACCACACGTTAGCATTGACGTTGGCAAAAATAATACCAAAAGAGGAAAAGTATTCTCGTTGGTGCAGAAATGTTCCTTTGCGGGTTTTAGCAACAATAACAGCCATTGCGAGACCGTAGGATGTAACCCGAGTTACTTGTTTTTGGGTAGAATTATAAGTTCGCCAACGGATGTCTTTTTAGGGTTACCATCCAACTCCCTTCCGGCAGACGTATAACTAACAAAATATAGAAAAGCTCTTGAAAGCGCGATAGAGGCATTATTAGAGATTCAGGCAAAACACCGACAGTATTTCGACGAAGGGCGAAAGGAGTCGCGAATAAATATCGGAGATGTAGTGTTATACGAGTATCCAACAAGGAAAGTAGGTGATCCAGATAACCTGCAACCAACTTTTACAATACAGTCAATAACGAAACCAGGAAAATTCCTCACCGCAGGAGCCAGACAACTACATTTGCCCACTCCAGGAAGCTTGTGGAAAAGTAGGACAGAGATAATAAATAGAGGCCATCGAGACACGGTGACTGATAAGCAGGACGAAAAACAAATAGCTGACAAACCACCCGAGCCAGAAGTTCGACGATCAGCTCGCTTGAGAGAAAAAAATAAGAAACATACTTTGAGTAAAAATGTACCTGACGAATTGGGTTATTATTGGGACGTTGACATGGGCAACCATGGTAGCGGACCCCAATAGAGAGTTAGGGACAACCACTTTCCAGAAAAACAACATTACAGGGAGGTAAACGACTACCCCCAGAGCGTAGTGATAATAAGAACGGCGAATGACACTACCGATCGCTCGGATGAAAGGGTTAAAATAATTAGAGAATGGCCAAAAAGGATAACTGGCCCCAAATTCACAGCGTGCTCAAAAGTGTGCCCAGATGAGATACCGACAAACAAGTCACAAGAAGAAATTTTACAACCAGTATATTAGCTTACGGGCTTTGCTGGTTTGCCGATAGGAATTGCCGGGACATATGGGGTAACA
>JABJWA020000127.1:0-39000 GCA_020352615.2 Yoshiicerus persimilis
AAATGGCTATTTCCCAATGGGAAAATGGGACGTTTCCCAATGTCAATTTCCGAAGTGGGAAATGTATATGTAGAAGAAATGGTTAGTTAAAGGAAAATAGAATTAAAATTCTCACCGTGTCCACAATTTAAATCTGACGACGTTTTTTAGGTTTAACCATTGAAAAATATTATTACTTGTAATAACATTTGGTTTTACTTGATCGGGGTCATTTCTGATTCGAAGATGATTGTAAGCAACAGGCTCATCAGACTTGAACATACGATAATTGATTCCTTCAGAAAACGACAAAAATTCATTCACATAATACATCAAGCAGGCACAATATCACATACATAAGACTGCTGAAGGGTCGAAAATCTTTGATGTATATTTAGAAATGACAAAGACAATGAGTAATATGAGTATCAGACTCACCGCAAGCTGCAATTGTCGTGGCACAAGTAAATGACATGAAAACAGAAAACGTCGAACCGCCTATACGACCCATTTAACTTCCCAATTTCCTTTGTCATTCCCTCTAATACCAAACACAGAGTATTCACTAAAACTGTTTTCGAAAAGAAAATATAAATTTTCTTGTGCTTAAAAATTATGAAACTTTGAAAGGGCTTTAATGGCGCTTCTTTTTTTGTGCCGTGCAACACAAAGAAAACAAAGACAAAAATGCACTGAGTAGAAAATGGTTGTAGAATGCAAGAAAATCAAAGCGTGCGATGTGTAACGCATGACGTGTAAACTGTCAAAAACGCACTGAGCGGAAAATACTTTCAAAATAGAATGAAAGAACAGGGTACACACAGGGGATTCCTCAAGTAAAGGCTGAATCAGTGAACCATTGACAAGAAACTGTGAATATTAGTAAATAGCGATTTCAGTTTGGTGTTTTGCAGCAGTAAAAGGCTGGTTTGCGTTGACCTGCTGGCCTGGCCTTGCTGGTGAAGTTACAATGACACTCTTACGTGATCCGTTGTAAACAAAAACAACAAAGTGCAGTTCTTAATGAATAAAACATTGATCTATAGGTTGTTAACGATGTATTCTTAACTGCACTAAATTCCATTGTCTTATGATCTTACTATTATTATGTTACTCGATCACTTCACTTCTTCTTTTTCACTGCCCTTCAATTTCAATCAGTGGAAATTTATCGTTTACATCTTTTTTGTTTTGCTATTAAGTCATCATTTTACTTAATTGGACAATTAATCCATTGGCATTGATTGGATATATTCTTTTCAGAGGTACATATACCTACACAACATCTAAATTCTTAGAATATAACCTGGAATGCAAATGTAAGTATGTACACGCGATACAGATACAGTTGCAATACATAATACTTCATTATAATATAAAGATGTAATTCCTCAGCCAAGGTGCCTTCTTTGTGAATTGTCATTTACCTAGGGAGTACGCATAAAGTAACTATACAATATTATGCACTAGTTAAAACAACAGCAAGTGCAAAATGACTTTGAGTACTTTATTACCAATATACTGTTATATAAGCATGCCACATTCCAAATGGGCTAAAGTAAATTAGTGTCAAGTTGACTTGCTGTGGCCTTTTAAATACAGTAGGTATGTTTCTTATGGTTTACTTTTCGTATTATGCAGGGCCTGTAAAGTGTAATCCATTCCTTATACTAATAGCAGCAAAATAATGTGCAGTAAAAGTGTGTTTTTTTCTGTCAGTTACTGCAAACACACGTATGATTGTACAAAACTAATGCAGTCTACACAGACAAGAAAAAAACAAGAAGGTAAATGTACAGGTAAACTAAAGAGCAACCAATTTAGTAAATTATAGAAAGTAACCATACAGGAATTACGAAACCCAACGTTTATTATGTGATGCATAAGCATAATATGAACTTAATGCGTGCTTGTTTGTATGTAGCGTCAGATTACGTACATACCTACCTGCTAACCAAAAGGTTAGTATAGTATTGCTATACCACATCCACACAACTTCAGTTCATATGGGACAGACCTTTCTACATGACTAATAAGGTGGTGTTTACAAACAAATTCATATTTACCTTGACCTCTAATATGTTAAATCATCCACCTCCTTGTACTACATATACACACATCTCCATATTTACCACAAATATAAATATTTCAATTTACCTGCGACGGCGACATTCATGACTCCATTGACTCCATTATATTTAGTCAAGAAAGTTCATACTTAATTCTATGCAACAATACAACTCAAGATACAACTATAACACATATACCTAATTGAATTCAGTTTACATTTGTCATAGCTTTAATATAAACTTAAACATCATACCTCCATTCTCATAAAATAATGATTGTTTTTCAGCTAGCCATAAAAAATTGATTAAGATTCATTTTCACCGCGAATTCTTATAATGACTTTTATGCAATTACACTTCCAGGACTGCCTTTTCCCCAAAAGTAATATAAAATGTACTAAAACTGTCTTCCTGTATTAGCAGAAACATTTCTTGGGTAATTATGATTTATTGTTTCATTTTAAAACATACATAACAAAAACAACAAATGTGTGATCATATGAAATAAGAATAGAATAACAGTTGAAATAAGAACACCCTTTCTGCTAATGTCTGTCCCTTATCGAAACATTTGATTGGTGTTCGTGTTTCTGGAAGATGTACATTTATAAGAAGTGTTTAAGGTGAGGAGTTAATTCAGCCCCATAAAGGCAAAGGTTGTCGTCTTGATCCCAGAAGGAAATTACGATTGTTTCTAATAGGAGTGGCAGCCATTTGAAATACTCCAATAGTTCTAATGAGACAAATTCTTTCATTAGGAAACAAATAAATGCGAGCGTAGGATGCGCAGTAAATATAGAAAGCGAAAATAAAAAGTAATACTTACAAATTACTAATTTGTCCCATAGAAATCGTATTCTCGTGGCCACAATAACATTCTCCAGTTTTGTACAAAGGAAAAGAAGGACAAAGACAAATCGGATGAGCAAATGGATATTGAATGGTATCCACAAAATACTTCACACCTCGTCCTCTTTTACAGCTTCGGACTGTTGAGTAAAGTAAAATAAATGTTATTATAGTGTATTATTGTTTCAGTTTACTTTACAAAGTAAGTTAAATTATACATCCTTAATCCTTACAATTAAAACTTCTAAAATTTGATGATTCATCAGGGCATCCCGACGCCTTTTCTGCAAAATTTGGATAAATATCTACGTGTCCTACAGAATATAATCAAAATTAACAATTTTTCAACGCATAATTAACTATCAATTGGATATTATAATTTTTAATAAAGACTGCGGTATAATACCAGTTGGGGGGACAAGTCCAAATCTTGTTCCATGAAAGAAAAATCGTTTTCCATTTACATGAACAATGTCGACTAATTTTGCGTCAGTAAAATCCAGTTGATGTTCATGACCTACAAGATTTGTGCTTGGACCTGCAGGTTCCAATCCTGAAATGCGTCCAAGTTTCCCTTTGCACATTCTTCCAGCCATTCCAGCAATATGTGCTCCCCAAGATTTTCCAATGATATGAAAATCTCCCATGTTGGCTCCTTTACTTTCCAAAAAGTATGCCATATCTGCTAATTTACTCGAAGCAAATAAAGGTAAATTCGTCCAGAAAAAAAGGTAGCCAGAGAAGTAAGAGTAATCAACAACAATGACATTGGAATCTGACGCTGAAAGGTATGCTTGTTTCATTGCAGAAACCCAATCTCCAATTTTCTCTTCGTTTCCATCTGCAAATCCATGAAGAATAAATTTCGTCGGACGAGATACTGAAAATTTACTTGCATTCAGCAATTCCTGGTTGTTCACTTTTAAGTCTTCGCCTTGAATCGGGGATTCCCTTTGAAAATATTAACCATCCATGAAAATTTATTTTTGCTAACAACACTAATAACACTATACCACAAAATACTATAATACTATAATAAAATGGTATAATAATACCATGTAATTGCAATAATGTGTACTTTGGACTTTGTATTTTGTACAAAAATGAGGAGCGAAATAACTGCTTCATTTTCATGGAAAATGAGTCATTGTCATTAAAGGCATGGGAAATTTATACATACCGCAAGCCGCAAACCAATGGAAATAATTGCACAATTTCCTGTATTTTACAATTAGAAATAAAAGTGTACCTTGTGAAGAGCTTGAAGTGTATAACACTGTCCAAATTGGTTCCTGCATAATGTGATTCAGTAGAAGATGCTGGTATCTGATTCACATTAATGTTGTTATTTGGAAGGATATTGTTCATATTAGAATTTATGATATTTGCATTGTTATTTATAGTTGACGGAATATGGCTTATGGCAGGGCTGCTTCCAGGATACTGATTTACTGCTGATCTGTCATCCGAGAAATGGGGGTTGAGATAATTAGGAATATTTTGCGAAGATATTGGACTGAAAGGTGGGTTCGTTGTTGTCTGTGGCGTTGTTGATAATGGAAATAGCTGGGGATTAAAATGTTGATGAGGAATGTTAGTACAATTACAACAGTGGCCAGTCGGGGTCTGGCCATTGTTATTAGTTAAGCCATTGTTGTATGAAGTCGCAGGTGCGGGGAATGGTAGTCGCCTCATAAAACCATATTGTCCGTTAGTATCTGTAAAAAATTAGTTGAATTAAAAGATTTTAAATTTTCCAAAGTAAATTCGGGTTCTTCCCTTAAATATTAATTTTAAATTTAAACTTAGCTAGTAGAAGTCAGACCTTCAAGCACAATTGCAATAACGAAGAGAGCTTTAATCAACGAATATGAAAACTTTCTTGAATTCATTTTCGGTAAAATTCAGAGAAATTGTATTTAGGATAGGCAGATTTGGATTAGCTTTTATCACTTGACCAGAACAAAGGTTAGAAAATGAGCAAGTGAGCTCCCAAAGAAAATTCTTACCAGTTTTGTTTTCTCGGAAATGCATTACAGTTTCTTACCTGATTCAAGTTTAGCTTCCGGTTGTTTCTCATGTAATCATGAATCATGGATAAACATCCCCGGTGCGATTCTGTGGTCTACAAAATATAACATTGAATGTACCCGCAGACTCTACACACAATGTAAAATCTCATTAAAATCCATTAACCATGGATTGTTCGTTACATAATGTTTATATTCTTTGGTTGATTGTGCAGTATACGCATACAGATAATTTTATTATTATATTATTGTTCTGCTAAGAAATACATATGTATCATACTACGCCTAATCCAACTAATCCAACTACTCCAATCCAAGCAGTTGAGCTTACTATACATCAATGCTTATCCAGAAATGTGAAAATCTTTGTTGATTATTGTTATTAAAGGGTGCAATGGGTACATGCGACTTTCCAACCAGTATTGTTATACGACTATCCTAAATACAGAAATCCTTTGTTTTTATTGATACATGCATGACAAGTACTAAGTAGTAATAAGTATAGTATTGTTTATAATCGCAATAAGTTTATCTACATGTACAGGTGTCAGGTGTGTGGCTCGTTTCCTTTGTTATTTTACTACTAAAACTACTTATTATAGTTATAAACTATATTACTAATGTGCACGAAGGCTTATTAATGTAAAAGAAGCATGTATATCGTGGGAAATTCTTGATGACCAGTTTATTTGCATTGTTGATGCGGGTCATTGTCAGGAATACGACGAAATAATTGAATGCACTTGCCCTTAGTTCTAGGAATTTGCGATTTCAGGAATGCTAGGTAAGAGTAAATGTTTATCTCGATACAGTACAGGCAGACATGGAGCATTAACCCACACCTGAGGTGCTCACAGAAAATATCTTTTGGTGCAATCTTGATTAAAGGTAGTATGGGAAAAGTGACAAACATCACCAGAAAATACTATGCTGTAGTTAATAGACATGATAAGTTCGGTAATATATATCATTGCATCTTTCCATGTGGTATGTTATTATTTACAATACGGTAATGTGTCGGTCGCATTTCATCTTTAATATCTTCCGTTTCATGTCCAGGTTATATTTCAAATAAGAATAACTAAAGTCAGCATGCGGCCATACTGAATTACAATATCCGCTTAATATATGTAACCCATTTCTTGTAAATTTATTTTTAGTTAGGTATTTAATAGCTTATTCTTTAATTCATTAAGATTTTTAAATGTCTGAAGTATACATGAATTATGAACTTAGTTTCAGTGATTTTAATTAAGAGAAGTAGCAATAATTGCCGAACACAAGTAAAGTAAATCTAAAACCGACAATAATGTGTATCTATTTTGTTTAAACATTTAACCTCAGTTTTATGCTATAATAAATAATGAGTTATTGTAAGGACATTTTAAACGAATAGAGTTTGTCCGACTCAAGTGTCAATGTCTCTGCATCTGCACAGACAATAATGATGTAAGTGAAACAACCTCAAAGCACATAACCGGAAATAGTTGAAATAATAGAGTAATTGCATTGTATACACATTGATGTGAGTTTTGGTTGAGTCTGGGAGGGCGCTCCGGAACAAAAGAACTTCCTTCCGTACGTACAGTAATCTGCACTGCACAAAAGATACTAATTGAAGTAGACAAGTGAGTTTTTCAAATCATAGCATCCGATCTATCAGTATTCTTACTAATTTACTAGTATTACTAAATACTCCGTTTGCTACACAATTCCCTATACTTTCCGTGGCTATGTCACTATTATTCTCACTAACTGAATATAACTTCATGCAGTAGAAAACGAACAATCTCTCTAAAATACCGAAAGTCAAAGGACAAATTAAATAAATATGTTAAGCATTTAAATTTAGTATGTAAACAACACGGTGTCATCTAATTGGTAAAGAGAATATTTTGATACCTCATAGTATTCTGACATGAAACGTGTGAACTTATTCATTGAAGGTAAGTGTCTTTATAATAAAATAGAGTACATGCAATTAACAAAATTACTTTCCTATTAGAATAAATATTTTAGTATTGCTGCCATTGCTTAGTCATTGTCACTACCGATTTAAATCTAATTATGGTACTAGGTAGTCCCCATTATGTATTTACTAGATTGTTGTGAATGTTGTGTAAGCGATAATGACTAAAGTAAAGGCAGAAATTGTGAAACGTATGTAATGATATTTAATTACGCAGATTACAACATAGGTTGAGTAATTACTAATTGAAGCGACCATATTATCATTTAGATGAATGATCACCATATGGTGTGTATCCAATGAAAACTGATGACAATAATGAAAATGGTGATTAATAAATGTACTTTGAATATTTCTATTATGTTATATACATCAAGATTGATGCGTAGAGCAATCGCATTATTAGACATCGTGATACTGCAGGTAGAGATTTTAATAGAATAAATTACGGTTTCAGTGGTAATTTCGGATAAGGAAGAAGTTCGTAATTTCCATTTTCCCATAGAAAATTAGTACTTGCATTACGATAAAGTCGGAACAACTCTCCATCGCTTCCATACACGTACACTGATGAAATAAACGACGCATCTAACCATGCAAACACGGCCTCTACGTAATTTATGTATTCAGTTTCCAGAAGAAAAGCAATAGCTTTAGCTAATGACATCGCATCATCACTTGCATTTTCTGAGAGAATCGGCTTTCGGGACCTTGTTACAAATCATGTAAATTAGGGAATTAGTAATCAAAAACGTCATGATAAAATTGAGTCCAGTGAGATCAACCATAAAATTATCAGGCATATTCATAATATCTAATGTCTACCACGCAAATTATATATATTACTATGTATAAGACTTACTCATCGAAAATAATGCAGGAAGGGTCATGTAGAGAAACTTGAGCGAAAGCCTTTATTCGGATGTCCTTTGCTTTGATATTGATATCACAAAGCTCAAGGAGTTCCTGTTTTGTGCTTCCTTTAAATTTCCTCATGGGTACTTCATGATACCTTCTCGTATTAAGATCGAACTCAAAACTCCATACATTTTGATCTATAAAAAGGGCACAATTATATAGTTAGCCTTTTCATTCTGGAGATCTGCATTCTATTCGTGTAAGAATGTATTTTATTACTTTTAGAAGCATCGATAATGTATATCCTATCGTTGAGGTATCCAGCGGCTTCTACTTCAATATCTGAAGGAAAATCTGGAAAAATACTTTCAATATGGCGCATCCCCTTCGTACCATTTTTCCTAAAGTTAATTTTAAAGAAAAATTACTTAATATAACCTACAGATTGTTTTGGAGAATAAATTAACCTTGATTAAATTGAAATTACATGAGTGTTCCAACACAATGAGACTGAACTCCTGAGACGAAGGAAAGTAATGTCGGCTGACCATGAAACATGGAAAAGGCAGTTCCTTTAATATTTCTTAGATAACGTTCTGAATCTTGGAAAAGACATTCACTATCAGTAGCCTGAGATTCGAAGAGATGGGAGAGTGTTGTTACATCAGGTTCTTCTATGCTTCCTTCAGATAGGGTAGTTATTTCTACAGGAGAATTAGTTGCATCAGAACTGATTTCGTACGACGAATTTATGTCATCGCTGTTTGTCATATCTAATGGGGTTTCAACGTTACCATTTATTATTTTACTTGGTAAGGTTGAATATTCAAAGAAAGAGTAAGGAATATTGTCTGTGGTTGTTTCTCCAGTAAAAAGTCCATTATCATTGGGAGCGGAAGTAATTTCCATTTCAGGAATGACTTCAGGAGTTTCGGTAATGGAAGCAATCTCTGTTGATGTTAATTCTTCGTTTTGACTAGTAGATAGTGTCGAAACATTGATCTCAATGGGAAATTTGAGTTTTGATGCATTGTTTTTCTTAGTGTTTTTATTACTTTTCCTTTTTGGAAATTTCTTTGAAATAGTGAAGTCTATATCTACAGAAATAGAGACTTTATGGTTACTTTTAGGCTTACCAGTAGTCCCATTGATGCTTACAGGGCTTACATTTGGTTGGACATCTGAAACTGCTGCCGATTTCAAAATATTTTCTGTTGTATTGGCATTAGAATCTGCAATGTGGCTTTCCAGAGGTTCCAAGAGGGTGGTTGTTTCGATTTCCTCAAATAGCGATTGTTCTTCAGTGATATTTTTTGGTCCTCCAAGATTAATGTTTGGTATATCCGTGACGAGATTTTCACCCGCTGGAAGTGTTTGAATATCGTGTGAAAGACTTTCTGCTGAAATGGAAGTCCCAGGATTTGTTTCTGTAGTAGTTAACTCTTTTTCGGAAGTACTTTCAGAGTTTGAAGAATGAATTTTTGCGTCAACTTGAGAAGCATTAGTATGACCTTCAGTAACCAGAGTAAGAGAGATGTTAGATGAATCATGTGCTCCTACACCAGTTACATTAGATACCCTTAGGGTAACCGTAGGGGTAACGGAATTATTTACTGAAGAATGAGAAATCATTGACGGATTAGAAGAATTAAGAGAATTCTGGGTACTTCCAAAAGACAAGGTAGTTACGTTAGTTTGAGAATCTTTTAAAATGGCCTCAGTTAAATTACCCTGGTGGTTTTCAGAAACTAATTTGGTAACGGTAGAAGGAGTGCTTTCAGAAACTACTTCAGTTGCACTAATAGGATTACTTTCAGAAACTGCTTCATGAACGGTAGTTGGACTGCTTTCAGTGATTGCTTCATGGACGGCAGTTGGACTACTTACAGAGACTGCTTCATGGAGGGTAGTAGGACTACTTTCAGAAACTGCTTCATGAACGGTAGTTGGAGTGCTTTCAGAGACTGCTTCATGGATGGTAGTTGGAGTGCTTTCAGAGACTGGTTCATGGACCGTAGTAGGGCTACTTTCAGAGACTGCTTCATGGACGGTAGTAGGGCTACTTTCGGAGACTGCTTCATGGACGGTAGTAGGGCTACTTTCAGAGACTGCTTCATGGACGGTAGTAGGGCTACTTTCAGAGACTGCTTCATGGACGGTAGTAGGGCTACTTTCGGAGACTGCTTCATGGACGGTAGTAGGGCTACTTTCAGAGACTGCTTCATGGACGGTAGTAGGGCTACTTTCAGAGACTGCTTCATGGACGGTAGTAGGGCTACTTTCAGAGACTGCTTCATGGACGGTAGTAGGGCTACTTTCAGAGACTGCTTCATGGACTGTAGTTGGAGTGCTTTCAGAGACTGGTTCATGGGCGGTTGTTGGACTGCTTTCAGTGACTGCTTCATGGACGGTAGTAGGGCTACTTTCAGAAACTGCTTCATGAACGGTAGTTGGAGTGCTTTCAGAGACTGCTTCATGGACGGTAGTAGGGCTACTTTCAGAGACTGCTTCATGGACGGTAGTTGGAGTGCTTTCAGAGACTGCTTCATGGACGGTAGTTGGAGTGCTTTCAGAGACTGGTTCATGGGCCGTTGTTGGACTGCTTTCAGAGACTGGTTCATGGGTGGTTGTTGGACTGCTTTCAGTGACTGCTTCATGGACGGTAGTAGGGCTACTTTCAGAAACTGCTTCATAAACGGTAGCTGGAGTGCTTTCAAAGACTGCTTCATGGACGGTAGTTGGAGTGCTTTCAGAGACTGGTTCATGGGCGGTTGTTGGACTGCTTTCAGAGACTGGTTCATGGGCGGTTGTTGGACTGCTTTCAGTGGCTGTTTCATGGACAGCTGGTGAACTACTTTCAGTAGCTTCTTCATGGACTGTAGGTGAACTATTTTCAGTAGCTGCTTCATGGACAGTAGTTGAACTACTTTCAGTAGCTGCTTCATGGATAGTAGTTGGAGTGCTTTCAGAGACTGCTTCATTGACGGTAGTATGACTGCTTTCAGAAGATGGCTCTTTTTCATGAATACCAATGGGGGAACTTGTACTTGTTTCAAAAAGACTGTTAACAGAAACCGGGGAAATGTCTGAAGGCTTAACAGTAGCATCACTTGGAGAAATGGTAGTGGTTTCGATAAATAAGGGGTCAATTTTTACTGCAGGAATATTTGAAGATACCGTACTAATTTCTGAGCTTTCAACATTAGTGTCTTTTTCTTTGGGGTTAGAACTCGGTGGTGCATTTGAGAAAAGGGATGACAAATCCCCTCCATCGGTGGTAGTAGTGGCCTGAGTAGTAATTGAGCTTACAATAGCTTCGCCTTTAGATACCTCAGTGGCTGAAGTGGACGGGGCCTTATTTTCTCCAAATAGTGATGCTGGGTCAGAAAACTTAACTGTAAAATGCTTAGGTTCTTCAGTCTCTGTAGTCACTGTAGATGTTTCAGTAAATAAAGGATCGATTTTCACCGATTGAATTTTCGGTGATACAGTTGCGTCAGGGGATTCCACATGAGGCGATTCTTCTCGTTTTCTTCTGCGTTGTTCTAGATTTGGATAACGAATTGGTTCGCTTCTTTTTTCTTGCATATCATTCATTTTAAGGAAATTCTTAACGAGAAAGTGTTTTCGTTGAACTTTGGGCAATTTGTCTCTAAACATAATTTTGTAAAACAGTGACCCTAAATGGGATTTTTCTTCCTTATTAAGTGTAGGAACACAAACAAAGCTATTCATCGGATCAAGCTTCACTTGGTCTGCATCTACATGCAATTTGTAAATTGTAACTCCAAGACAGTCCGGCAACCCTGAACATTCAGAGGAACACTTAAGAAAAACTTGAGACAGTTTATTTTGCACAACAGAGGAGCTTAACGGGGGAAGATCTGGAGACTCTAGATTTAGGGTAACTGTAGACGGTGTTTGTTTTTCTTCTTGAGGTTCTAAAACTATTAAGCTAAATGCAGTATTCATGCTTAAAAATGCAAATGCAATTAAAAATGCTAATGTGAATAGAAAACGTAGAATTCTACTACAATGTATTGCGCCCATTTTCGATTTTGGGTTATCTAAAACTCAAAATTGAAATCCCTTTTCAAACAGTTACTGAAACCTTACTACTCTGCATTTATATAATACAATTCGATATTTGAGTAAATGCAAAGAACATTTCAATATAATCACTTACCGTCATTAGTTAATTCGTATCTTAATTGTACTGCAAAACAGTACATTAACATGCTCATTAACAACCATTCCCAGTAATACACTATCCAAGAATTAAATATCTTCTCTCACATTTCGTGTGAGTTCATTTAAAATTTGCTCATTAAACTAATTAACAATATTGTGAAAGAATGTATTGAAGTCGCACATAAGTTAGGAAGAAGATTAGTATTGGAACAATTAACTAAGAAAGTAGCGTCGCAAATCAATTAAGCTTAGGTAACCAAATATGGCATTATCAGCTAGTAGTACTTACGTTTTATTTGGCTGTATTCAAAAAGATCACTATACTTCAACAACGCTAAAAATCCTATCCTGTAGTGTAACTGTGTAAGGTAATACCATACAAATTACAATATGGTCAATTATGCTAGGCTCTATAAACTTTTAATGAAAAGATGCTTGTTGCTTGTGTTTCGTCATCAACTGTGTGCCTACTAGTTACTTTAGAACTTCGCTCTAATTACAGCAATATGAAGCATATAGTGCACAAATTTAAACTACCTATAGATATACCGAACGTAGCTTCCATGACTAAGACTTCTATAACATGAATCCCTAAAAGTGTTCTGAAGCATATTGTGGAGTGGAAGTAATTTAGATTACAAACGTAGTATACAAAATTATAGTAGTGAAGCAAAGCAAACCTTGTATAAGTGAAGGTCATTAAATAATTTATTATTATCTAACATTTACAATAACTGTAATTACATGTCAGACAATTTATGTTTGGTATATCCCCTTGCAAATAACTTGCACACAAGTGTGCGGTTACTTTAGGGAAAGTTTGGAGAAAGTCGTTGAGAAAGCTTGGAGAAAGAACCAAAAGGTAAAACTATTGTATTTCATTTTGTTTAAATGGATTTATATACTGCTTCCGATTCTAGTAAGTTTGCAATCTATTCAATTTTATGAATATGGATCTCCAAATGCTCTAATCACAGTCAGCCACTTACATTAACAATAACGTAATGTAATGCTTATGGTGCATAATAAGCATTCACAAATCTTTACCTGCAAAGTCACGATCGTAATGATTCAAATCCTCCTTTGCGTATTAGTATATGAAGTGGGCTAATGAATGCTATTAGTGCTATTATAATATTTTTTCAAAATTGTCAAAAAATATGTACTTGACTTGCAAACATGTAATTACAGCGCAATTAGGTTTTTACGTAATAAATGAAAATAGCAATTCATGAAAAATAGAATTACAAAAATTTGCTGGTCTGTGTCATTAAAATAATCTCATGGTAAATTACATGGAAAACACAGAAGGCAATTTCGCTCACTTCAGTAACTAGTATCAGCATAAAAACTCACATAAAGTTACAGAAAGTAATTTGAACATTTAGCGTAATTAAAAATTATGACCTAGGAATATCGCATGCTTGTGAACATATAACAAGAACTTGCCCAAACGCCCCGAAATATTAGTTTGCACTAAGCCCCGATTTCGTAGGGATGGATTGTGGAATTGATCTAAAAATACGTATTACAATAGTTGCAAACGTTAACTGTTAGCCAAAAAGGACAGATAAAATTGAGACTTGAGACACATTTCATAGAATGATTTTGAAGAGTAAAGGGGTTGTGCTTTTTCTACTAAGCACGGTATTGTTACCAGTACTATCCGAATTTCTAACTGTGCGTGGAGCAGATTTTTATTATGGAAACAAAAAGGTGTTTCTTTCAGGTGTCAATTTTGCATGGTATTATTACGGTTATGACTTTGGAAACAGCAAATACATCGGAACTGACGTTCAGAAAGCATTCGAAAGTTGGCTTCTGCAAATCAGAGCTAACGGAGGAAACACAATTCGTAATATACATAGTTTAATCTACATTTTACAGAAAATCGACTCAGAAGTTATAAGTACTAGTATGCACTAGTGCATTGACTAAACTTTTTTGGTTTCAGGTGTATGGGTTCACATAGACGGCGCCAGCACCCCTTCGTTCGACCCCAATGGCTTCGTCACTTCACCGGATGCATCTGGAACAATAATACCCGATTTGACGAATTTTCTTGACTTTGCCTTCAAGCAAGATATTTTTGTCATTTTAGTTTTATGGAACTTTGCCTTCAAGCAAAGTGAAAATGTTAAGAATCTTGTCTATGATGATAGTAAACTGCAATCTTACATAGACAAAGCTCTTGTGGTATGTATAAATTCAACATTCAAATTCAAGTGATATACCTAAGTGATAAACTTATTTAAACTATTTTATGTATTTTTAGCCAATGGTGAGGGCATTAAAAGGAAAACCATCTCTAGCTTCTTGGGAAATTGCAAACGAACCGGAAGGGTCCTGCCTTATTAAGGCGGATTCCAACCCTTGCTTTGACACAGTAAAAGTAGGACCAATGGGAGGCAATTGGGCCCAAAATAGTCTGCCTATGCAGAGACTTCTTCGCTTCATAAATTGGCAAGCTTCTGCAATTCACACTGAAGATGCAAAGGCTCTAGTGACTCTTGGTTCGTGGTGCGAACGAGCGCAAACCGATGTTTTTGGATATTTCAACTATTACAAAGACTCCTGTCTCATTTCCGCTGGGGGACGCAAAAATGGAATTATTGACTTTTACCAAATGCATGCCTACTCGTGGCTAGATAAATGGAGTGCCACGTCTCCTTTTAAGGTTAGCTGTTACTAATACCTTCCCTCCTTGTATTATTTCGCCAAGAATAGTTACTACAATTTCCAAGACCAACTAAAATAATTTTGGCGCATATAATGATTCCTTTTTGCAAATAGGTAAACCGCTGGGAATACAATAATACTGAAAAACCTTTGGTAATTGGAGAATTTGCTGCAGCTTGCTCTCAAGGGGAATCTATAGAATTTTTATTTGACTACGCCTACAGAACTGGTTATAGTGGAGTGCTCACTTGGCATTTTAAAGCCGAAGGACATTGTTCAGATGACCAACCTACACAACTATTAGGATTAAAACATATTCGAGCGTATGATAATGTAGACTTTGGGGGATTAGTTAATATCGACATAAAATAATGACTTAGTTTTGAACTACAACTTGCATACACTTTACCAATACTAAATACTAAATAAAGGGTACTCCGTACTCCGAAATAATATTTCCATTCCAACTATGTGTCTAGTTACAGATCCTGATATAATAACAATTAAACATCTTATTACTGATTGCTATTGCTGATTGGTGTTATAACTATCAAGGCTTTCTTTTCTTGCGTTGAACTTACACCAATAATATATTTTTTACAAACCAACTGTGGACAATGCATATTATACTTTACATAATTTTATTTCAATTAATCATCATATAATATGTGCACATTTTCATTCATTTAGGCGATAGTCACAAATCAATAGCAGCATCAATTGATAAGCGTGACCTATTTTGGAAAAGCTACCCTTACATTACACGCACAAAACTCAGCTAATGATATACCTATCGTTCGGTATATGATAGTGTATGTAAACATATTTTTAATTTATACATTAGTCCCAATGTCAATAATTACGCACAAATTTCAATTCCTGAGAAATATCTAACTAGAATAAGATTTTAATTACGTCAAAACAATTTCGTTGATACACTTAGGTGCTAAATTAAATACTATTATCCAGATTTTGCAAATAAGACTTTTTTCAACGTCAAGTCGCTTTTTTGAAACAAATTGATATTTAACAGTATCATTATATTTTCGAATATCAATTTTGTTTCCAAGTTTTAAATGTTACATGATGGCTGGTGTGGTGTAACATGTCGTGTGAGAGTAAATGGTATTTTGACGTCAAATTGAAACTGCAAAGCTTCTATTAACTCGCATAAGTAATACAATGCTTAGTGTAGCAGTTCAGTTTCAGTAACTTCATTGTATAAAACAAATTGATTCGATTCGGTAGTAGTTTATAGAGGTATAAAAAGATAGTTTGACCGAAGGGAAAAGGTTTTGCTCAAAAGGACAATAATTTAGAGCTAACATAATGGAGTTTCATAGTTGGACTAGTCTATATTTAAAATAAAATTGTTTTGGCACGAAAACAATTCCTAAATTCAAAAACACGAATGTCATTTACATGCAATTAGGTATTAAAAGGGGTAAATGTCAACCGATTTTAACGAGACTACGTTTTCTAGAATCACCTTAAAATTTCCTTTCGAATGATGTATATAACTATGCGGTTACTCCTCTTGGTCTTAGAGTTTTGGACACCCCTGCCTGCATTATATTATTACCAACTATATTCTCCAACATTTACTTTTTCACCCACCAAATATCAACCGATTTGGATGAAATAAGCTGCAAAAGATGACTAAGATAATGGAGTTTCATAATACGACTAATACATATTGAAAATAAAATGATTTTGCCTCGAAAACAATTCCTAGATTCAAAAACATGAATTTCATTTTCATGCAAATAGATATTACAACAAGTAAATGTAAACGGATTTCAATAAGATTCAGTTCATTAGATTTGCCTTGAAATGTCCTTTTGAATGATGTATATAACTATGCGGTTACTCCTCTTGGTTTGACAAAAAATATGTATTTCATAGATTATTAATTTGTAGTAGTAAGTCTAGGAGGATTTTACAAATACCCCGTAACATAGTATTATGAAAAGTTAAATCGATGAGGAACGGGACTATCTCCATGGATACGACTATCAAAATGAACAGGAGAATTTATTTTTCATATTTCAATTCCTTTACTATTATTATTAGCAACTGTTGTACAATCTAGACTTTTTCATCTATCAAATATCAACCGATTTGTATGAAATAAGTTGGAGAAGATGGCTAAAATAATGGAGATTTATAATTGGATTAGTCTATATTTTTAGAAATATTATTTTGCCTGCAAAACATTACCTAAAGTGAAAAAGTAGAATTTGCTTTTTGATGCAATTAGGTATTACAACAAGTAAATGTAAACGGATTTTAATAAGATTCAATTCATTAGATTTGCCTTGAAATTTCCTTTCGAATGATGTATATAACCATGCGCTTACTCCTCTTGGTTTGGCCAAAAAAGAGATTTTTATGATTATGATGACCTAGTATGTATGTCTACTAAGCTGATTTCACAAAATGACTGTAACATTTACAGACCTTTTCGTATGTATTTCAAAATTATATAAAAAAAATCCAGTTTTTCAACAAGTAAATGACAACCGAAAAGAGTAAAACTTTTTTTAAATTTTCCCTAACATATTAATGTTTCATAATTGAACTAGTCTACATTTAAAAAAAAATATTTTGGCTCCAAAAACTTGGAAATTCAAAAATAAAATTATTCATTTTTATGCAATTAGGTATTAGAAGAACTAAATGACAACCGATTTTGATAAGACCGGGTTCATTGAATGCACAAAAAAATTCTCTACAAAATAGAGTCATTTTATCATTAATATAACTCCTAGATAGTATTAATAAGTAACTAATAATGATATGCATGTACCTATTAAATGAATTATATACCTATACGCACCTTCTATACTAATTCCAGAAATTCAAACTATAATTTTATATTAAAAAACTACCAGTTTCATACAAATTCCTATGCAAAATCCAAAAATTCTTTTTTATTCCTTACTTTTTCATTTCTCAACATTTCGTGTTGATTTAAGACTATTTTTCAAAATGACAATTATTTTACTTAATTAATTTAATTTTTTTACTCATCAATCACAAATCTTTTCCTGCAAAGTCACGATCGTAATATTATGATTCAAATCCTCGTCCTTTGCGTATTAGTATATTATATGAAGTGGGCTAATGAATGCTATTAGTGCTATTATAATATTTTTTCAAAATTGTCAAAAAATATGTGTACTTGACTTGCAAACATGTAATTACAGCGCAATTAGGTTTTTACAGCAGGTAAAAGTAATAAATGAAAATAGCAATTCATGAAAAATGGAATTGCAAAAATATTGCTGGTCTGTGTCATTAAAATAATCTCATGGTAAAATGCATGGAAAACACAGAAGGCAATTTCGTTCACTTCAGTAACTATTATCAGCATAAAAACTTACAAAGTTACAGAAAGTAATTTGAACATTTATTGTTAAAATGATTATGCGCGTAATTAAAAATTATGACCTAGGAATATCGCATGCTTGTGAACATATAACAAGAACTTGCCCAAACGCCCCGAAATATTAGTTTGCACTAAGCCCCGATTTCGTAGGGATGGATTGTGGAATTGATCTGAAAATACATATTATAATAGTTTGCAAACGTTAACTGTTAGCCAAAAAGGACAGATAAAATTGAGACTTGAGACACATTTCATAGAATGATTTTGAAGAGTAAAGGGGTTGTGCTTTTTCTACTAAGCACGGTATTGTTACCAGTACTATCCGAATTTCTAACTGTGCGTGGAGCAGATTTTTATTATGGAAACAAAAAGGTGTTTCTTTCAGGTGTCAATTTTGCATGGTATTATTACGGTTATGACTTTGGAAACAGCAAATACATCGGAACTGACGTTCAGAAAGCATTCGAAAGTTGGCTTCTGCAAATCAGAGCTAACGGAGGAAACACAATTCGTAATATACATAGTTTAATCTACATTTTACAGAAAATCGACTCAGAAGTTATAAGTACTAGTATGCACTAGTGCATTGACTAAACTTTTTTGGTTTCAGGTGTATGGGTTCACATAGACGGCGCCAGCACCCCTTCGTTCGACCCCAATGGTTTCGTCACTTCACCGGATGCATCTGGAACAATAATACTCGATTTGACGAATTTTCTGGACTTTGCCTTCAAGCAAGATATTTTTGTCATTTTAGTTTTATGGAACTTTGCCTTCAAGCAAAGTGAAAATGTTAAGAATCTTGTCTATGATGATAGTAAACTGCAATCTTACATAGACAAAGCTCTTGTGGTATGTATAAATTCAACATTCAAATTCAAGTGATATACCTAAGTGATAAACTTATTTAAACTATTTTATGTATTTTTAGCCAATGGTGAGGGCATTAAAAGGAAAACCATCTCTAGCTTCTTGGGAAATTGCAAACGAACCGGAAGGGTCCTGCCTTATTAAGGCGGATTCCAACCCTTGCTTTGACACAGTAAAAGTAGGACCAATGGGAGGCAATTGGGCCCAAAATAGTCTGCCTATGCAGAGACTTCTTCGCTTCATAAATTGGCAAGCTTCTGCAATTCACACTGAAGATGCAAAGGCTCTAGTGACTCTTGGTTCGTGGTGCGAACGAGCGCAAACCGATGTTTTTGGATATTTCAACTATTACAAAGACTCCTGTCTCATTTCCGCTGGGGGACGCAAAAATGGAATTATTGACTTTTACCAAATGCATGCCTACTCGTGGCTAGATAAATGGAGTGCCACGTCTCCTTTTAAGGTTAGCTGTTACTAATACCTTCCCTCCTTGTATTATTTCGCCAAGAATAGTTACTACAATTTCCAAGACCAACTAAAATAATTTTGGCGCATATAATGATTCCTTTTTGCAAATAGGTAAACCGCTGGGAATACAATAATACTGAAAAACCTTTGGTAATTGGAGAATTTGCTGCAGCTTGCTCTCAAGGGGAATCTATAGAATTTTTATTTGACTACGCCTACAGAACTGGTTATAGTGGAGTGCTCACTTGGCATTTTAAAGCCGAAGGACATTGTTCAGATGACCAACCTACACAACTATTAGGATTAAAACATATTCGAGCGTATGATAATGTAGACTTTGGGGGATTAGTTAATATCGACATAAAATAATGACTTAGTTTTGAACTACAACTTGCATACACTTTACCAATACTAAATACTAAATAAAGGGTACTCCGTACTCCGAAATAATATTTCCATTCCAACTATGTGTCTAGTTACAGATCCTGATATAATAACAATTAAACATCTTATTACTGATTGCTATTGCTGATTGGTGTTATAACTATCAAGGCTTTCTTTTCTTGCGTTGAACTTACACCAATAATATATTTTTTACAAACCAACTGTGGACAATGCATATTATACTTTACATAATTTTATTTCAATTAATCATCATATAATATGTGCACATTTTCATTCATTTAGGCGATAGTCACAAATCAATAGCAGCATCAATTGATAAGCGTGACCTATTTTGGAAAAGCTACCCTTACATTACACGCACAAAACTCAGCTAATGATATACCTATCGTTCGGTATATGATAGTGTATGTAAACATATTTTTAATTTATACATTAGTCCCAATGTCAATAATTACGCACAAATTTCAATTCCTGAGAAATATCTAACTAGAATAAGATTTTAATTACGTCAAAACAATTTCGTTGATACACTTAGTTGCTAATTAAATACTATTATCCAGATTTTGCAAATAAGACTTTTTTCAACGTCAAGTCGCTTTTTGAAACAAATTGATATTTAACAGTATCATTATATTTTCGAATATCAATTTTGTTTCCAAGTTTTAAATGTTACATGATGGCTGGTGTGGTGTAACATGTCGTGTGAGAGTAAATGGTATTTTGACGTCAAATTGAAACTGCAAAGCTTCTATTAACTCGCATAAGTAATACAATGCTTAGTGTAGCAGTTCAGTTTCAGTAACTTCATTGTATAAAACAAATTGATTCCTATATGTAATCCGAATTAATGTTCTGTATTAGAATAGTGTTCTCCTCCGGAACACAGTTTCGGACGTTTGGACGAAAACACATGACCAATACATCACATAAAGTATGTCCATCTAACCCAGTGTGATTATAGTCCTTGCACTGTCTGTATCCAATGGATTATAAATTTTTCTTCAATTATTGTATATTTTGTTTTGATTAAAGGAAAAATCATTGTCTCATGACAGGTTTTGACCGAAATTTTTTTGAAATATAAATTTAATTTTGGAATCAAACTAATTTGAATTATACGATATACGTATGCAAATATATAGACTTTCAACTTTTGTTTCTAAGATATTGACGGAGGATTTCCAACAATTCTTGCGACCGCAGCAAGAGTGTCATCAAATTGTAATATGTAACAAAATCTTTTTTGAGAATAATTTACAAAGATTGAATACATTTTAACAATAAACCCTGTAATCCTTAATATTTATTGAAAACGTAGCTAGAAATTAAATTATTTTGGCTACACTGTTACTTATTATGTAATCTTATGCTGTTCTGTTTGCCTACTATCTACTGTTGTAACTTAATAAAAATGTTTCAGTATTCAATACAAAGGTCCATGTATTTATTCTATGTGCACCAACCGTTAAGTTTTAATGTATAGATTAGAATTGAAGCTATAGGATTGATTTTTGACTTCTCATTATCTAATAACTCTTGAAATAGCAACCGATTTTTGATGAAATATGTTGGAAAAGATGGCTAAAGTAATAGAGATTTATAATTGGACTAGTCTATATTTTTAGAAAAATATTTTGACACAATAACGATTCTTAAAGTCAAAAACAACAAGACAACAGTCCATTTTGATCCTATTAGATATTAGAAGGAGTAAATGTGAACGGATTTTGATCAGACAAGGTGCATTAGATTCGTCTTTTAATTTCCTTTCGAATGATGTATATAACTATGCGCTTACTCCTTTTGGTCTTGGTGTGACAAAAAATATGTATTTCAAAGATTTGTAGTAGTAAGTCTACGAGGAGGATTTTACAAATACCCCGTAACATAATATGAAAAGTTAAATCGAGTAACGGAACTAGAAGATAATCTCCATGGATACGACTATCAAAATGAACAGGAGAATTTATTTTTCATGTATTTCTATTCCTTTACTATTATTATTATTATTAGCAACTGTTGTACAAAAAAGACTTTTTCAACTATCAAATATCAACCGATTGGAATGAAATAAGTTGGAGAAGATGGCTAACATAATGGAGTTTCATAATTGAACTAGTCTATATTTAAAAAAAATTATTTTGGCAGTAAAAAAATCTTTTATTCGAAAACTAAATATTTTATTTTGATGCAAATAGGTATTAAAAGGAGTAAATGTGAACGGATTTTAATGAGATTAGATTCATTAGATTTGCCTTAAAATTTCCTTTCGAATGATGTATATAACTATGCGGTTACTCCTCTTGGTCTCAGACTTTTGGACACCCCTGCATTACATTATTATTACCAACTACCTATATTTTACAAAATTAACTTTTTCACCCACCAAATATCAACCGATTGTGATGAAATAAGTTGGACAAGATTGCTAACATAATGGAGTCTCATAATTGAACTAGTGCATATTGAAAATAAAATTATTTTGCCTCGAAAACAATTCCTAGATTCAAAAACATGAATTTCATTTTCATGCAAATAGATATTACAAGGACTAAATGACAACCGATTTGGATAAGACAAAGTTCATTGGATGCACAAGAAAATTCTCTACAAAATAGAGTCATTTTGCCATTAATATAACCGCTCTCTGTCCCTGCTAATGATAACTAACTAATAATGATATTAGTGTACCTATAAATATATATTCCAT
Source organism: Yoshiicerus persimilis (assembly GCA_020352615.2). Lineage (NCBI taxonomy): Eukaryota > Metazoa > Arthropoda > Collembola > Entomobryomorpha > Tomoceridae > Yoshiicerus > Yoshiicerus persimilis. The sequence goes on from JABJWA020000127.1 coordinate 22,469, forward strand.
ACCTCAAGCACCTTGAATAATAATCCTACAAATTCAAACTATAATTTTATATTAAATACTCACCAGTTTCATACAAATTTGTGGCTAAAAATGTAAAAATTCTTTTTTATGCTTTACTTTTTCATTTCTCAACATTTCGAGTCGATTTAGACTTAGACTACTTGGTTTTTTTATTCAAATTTTTATTACTTATTTCAGAATTCAAGCTGAAGAAAATGTGGCCTAGTCCTAATGGAACTATTCGTAAGCATTGAATTGTTGTTTGATTTTATTAATATTTTTATGTTATTGTTCATTTTGTATAACTGTTGTTTTAAACATTTGAAAGTAAATACATTTGTGAATGGGTGGTATTTAATCGTTCGTCTTAACATTTGACATTTTCGTCTTTTTCCGTTGAATATTTCGTCATTTGAATTTTTCGACAGACCATTTAACGGGTCTTCTTACCATTTAATGTGTCGTCTTCCACGTAATTTATGAAGTTTATTACAACTCAACATTGTAGGGTGTATTGTAGCGCCGTGTGCATGTACACGGTACGTGTACATGCTACGTGACTCGCTTCGCTATATAGAACTATTAAGGGCATAAGGTCTTGCATATTCTTGGAGGTGGAACTGCGAGTGGGGAGGATAGGGAGAATGAGTCTACAAAGGATATCTATATACTATCTATATACAAAGGATATATATGTCACTCTGTGTCGTGAGACAAGGGACAATGCTGCATGAGCTTGAGACAAGCATAGAGTAGTGACTCTCAATGCATCATGTTTACTACATTGATGTATGAAAGTCGCGCGCTCTTCCATCATTGGAGACTACGTCAAAAGCTCAGTGGTCACCCTGGTACCATACGATTGGCTTAAAAATCTTCACGTTGGAAGATGCACCTTGCGAGTTATATAAATACCACAGAGTGTGGCTCCATCTCTATTATATGAGGACACCCGTCAACGAACAACGGACTGGAATCCATTAATAGGATCATGAGGGATGAATTCACGTTACGCAGTCGACTACCGTTAGGTATTCTATTTACATTTACCAATTTCCATTATGCATATGCATTACCGTTTGCTCTTGTCCAACTTACCAAAAGAATTCACTATGCAAACATATAATTGGAATTGCGTCGATGAAGAAACTTACATATTTCACTCAGTCAGTGAGGAAGATTCCAATTGGCGAGAAGCGGAAACGGGGGAGATCTAAGCTGGCCACAAAAGCTTTACTTTACTGAACATCTATGCCAACTAAAACACTAAAAATAATGTATATAAATGTATATACCATGTAAATGCATGACGACACATTAAATGGTAAGAAGACCCGTTAAATGGTCTGTCGAAAAATTCAAATGACGAAATATTCAACGGAAAAAGACGAAAATGTCAAATGTTAAGACGAACGATTAATTATAAGTCTTTGTGAATTAATTATAATTAAATGTCATTTTATAGGTAATATTCTTGGTGGAACAGTATTCCGTGAGCCAATTTTGTGTACCAATATTCCGCGTCTGGTTCCTGGATGGACTCAACCAATTGTGATCGGCAGGCACGCTCACGGAGATCAGTACAAAGCGACTGATATGGTCATTGATAAAGAAGGGAAAGTCGAAATTCTGTATACTCCAAACGGTGGCACTCCCCAGAAATTCGAAGTTTTTGATTTCAAAAAGGGCGGTGGAGTCGTCATGGGCATGTACAACACGGACGAGTCCATCCGTTCTTTTGCCCATTCCAGTTTTCAGGTAAAAATTCCCTTATTTCTTAAAAGTAAATCAATGATTCGTTGCCCTAATTGATTTTATTGCAATTTCTCAATAGGTTGCAATCCAAAAGAAGTGGCCCTTGTACTTGTCAACAAAGAACACAATCCTGAAGAGGTACGATGGTCGCTTTAAGGATATTTTTGAAGAGATTTACGAAAAGGAGTACAAAAAAGATTTTGATAAGGCTGGAATTTGGTACGAACATCGACTTATCGACGATATGGTGGCTCAGGCATTAAAATCCAGTGGGGGATTTATTTGGGCTTGCAAAAACTACGATGGAGATGTTCAAAGTGATATCGTAGCTCAGGGCTATGGATCTCTTGGTCTCATGACGTCCGTCCTAGTTTGTCCCGATGGAAAAACTATTGAGTCTGAAGCTGCTCATGGCACTGTTACCCGGCATTACCGGTAAGCAAATAAAATCCTTTACTAGACGAATACCTTTTTCTTTCAAAATTCATTTTTATTTATTTTTTACTTACAGAATGCACCAAAAAGGTCAAAGTACATCTACTAATCCAATTGCTTCAATTTTTGCTTGGACTCGAGGTCTTCTACATAGGGCTGAGTTAGATGGAAATGGGGATCTTAAACGGTAAATAATGTACTTTTACGATACAATTATTGGTGTATTACATTTATTATGGTATTTTATGAGTACTGTCCGAATACACAATAATATTCCTCTATTTCATTTTTAGTACGTTCCATATTTCATTTTTTATATTTAAAATATAAATTCATAGATTCGCCGAGGAGTTGGAGAAGGCGTGCGTGGATTGTGTAGAAGCTGGAAACATGACAAAGGATTTAGCCGGTTGCATTCATGGGCTCAAGAATGTCAAAGAGGGAATGTATCTTCAAACGATGGACTTTTTGGATGCTATTCAGCAACAACTAGAAAAGAACCTTAAGGCTAAATAAATGTTAAATGAGTTAGTTAGATAATTTATTTACTATAAAACAGAAATTGTGCACTGAGGAAACCCCGTCTTCTTGACCTTTGTACGTCTGTATTTTTACAAGTTATGACTCCAAAAGAGTAACCAACAAATCTCTATTGTACTGACGTTAAAGAAAGCCAAATTTGACAGTGCCTTCCTTTCGTCCAGCTCTATGCAAATTATAAAATTGTTATCTCTTGCAAAAGAACTATTATGTTAATTGTCTGTCTTTCCAAATATGAATTTACTATATGTAATCCGAATTAATGTTCTGTATTAGAATAGTGTTCTCCTCCGGAACACAGTTTCGGACGTTTGGACGAAAACACATGACCAATACATCACATAAAGTATGTCCATCTAACCCCAGTGTGATTATAGTCCTTGCACTGTCTGTATCCAATGGATTATAAATTTTTCTTCAATTATTGTATATTTTGTTTTGATTAAAGGAAAAATCATTGTCTCATGACAGGTTTTGACCGAAATTTTTTTGAAATATAAATTTAATTTTGGAATCAAACTAATTTGAATTATACGATATACGTATGCAAATATATAGACTTTCAACTTTTGTTTCTAAGATATTGACGGAGGATTTCCAACAATTCTTGCGACCGCAGCAAGAGTGTCATCAAATTGTAATATGTAACAAAATCTTTTTTGAGAATAATTTACAAAGATTGAATACATTTTAACAATAAACCCTGTAATCCTTAATATTTATTGAAAACGTAGCTAGAAATTAAATTATTTTGGCTACACTGTTACTTATTATGTAATCTTATGCTGTTCTGTTTGCCTACTATCTACTGTTGTAACTTAATAAAAATGTTTCAGTATTCAATACAAAGGTCCATGTATTTATTCTATGTGCACCAACCGTTAAGTTTTAATGTATAGATTAGAATTGAAGCTATAGGATTGATTTTTGACTTCTCATTATCTAATAACTCTTGAAATAGCAACCGATTTTTGATGAAATATGTTGGAAAAGATGGCTAAAGTAATAGAGATTTATAATTGGACTAGTCTATATTTTTAGAAAAATATTTTGACACAATAACGATTCTTAAAGTCAAAAACAACAAGACAACAGTCCATTTTGATCCTATTAGATATTAGAAGGAGTAAATGTGAACGGATTTTGATCAGACAAGGTGCATTAGATTCGTCTTTTAATTTCCTTTCGAATGATGTATATAACTATGCGCTTACTCCTTTTGGTCTTGGTGTGACAAAAAATATGTATTTCATAGATTTGTAGTATAGTAAGTCTATAGGAGGATTTTACAAATACCCCGTAACATAATAATATGAAAAGTTAAATCGAGTAACGGGACTAGAAGATAATCTCCATGGATACGACAATCAAAGTGAACAGGAGAATTTATTTTTCATATATTTCTATTTCTTTACTATTATTATTAGCAACTGTTGTACAAAAAAGACTTTTTCAACTATCAAATATCAACCGATTGGAATGAAATAAGTTGGAGAAGATGGCTAATATAATAGAGTTTCATAATTGAACTAGTCTATATTTAAAAAAAAATTATTTTGGCAGTAAAAAAATGTTTTATTCCAAAACTAAATATTTTATTTTGATGCAATTAGGTATTAAAAGGGGTAAATGTCAACCGATTTTAATGAGACTACATTTTCTAGAATCGCCTTAAAATTTCCTTTCGAATGATGTATATAACTATGCGGTTACTCCTCTTGGTCTCAGAGTTTTGGACACCCCTGCATTACATTATTACCACAACTACTACTATATTCTACAAAATTAACTTTTTCACCCATCAAATATCAACCGATTAGCATGAAATAAGTTGCAAAAGATGGCTAACATATTGGAGTTTGATAATACGACTAATGCATATTGAAAATAAAATGATTTTGCCTCCAAAACAATTCCTAGATTCAAAAACATGAATTTCATTTTCATGCAAATACATATTACAAGGACTAAATGACAACCGATTTTAATGAGACAAACTTCATTGGATGCACAACAAAATTCTCTACAAAATAGAGTCCTTTTACAATTAATATATAACCCCTTCCTGGTCCCTGGTAATGATAACTAACTAATAATGATATTAGTGTACCTATAAATATATATTCCATACCTCAAGCACCTTGAATAATAATCCTACAAATTCAAACTATAATTTTATATTAAATACTCACCAGTTTCATACAAATTTGTGGCTAAAAATGTAAAAATTCTTTTTTATGCTTTACTTTTTCATTTCTCAACATTTCGAGTCGATTTAGACTTAGACTACTTGGTTTTTTTATTCAAATTTTTATTACTTATTTCAGAATTCAAGCTGAAGAAAATGTGGCCTAGTCCTAATGGAACTATTCGTAAGCATTGAATTGTTGTTTGATTTTATTAATATTTTTATGTTATTGTTCATTTTGTATAACTGTTGTTTTAAACATTTGAAAGTAAATACATTTGTGAATTAATTATAATTAAATGTCATTTTATAGGTAATATTCTTGGTGGAACAGTATTCCGTGAGCCAATTTTGTGTACCAATATTCCGCGTCTGGTTCCTGGATGGACTCAACCAATTGTGATCGGCAGGCACGCTCACGGAGATCAGTACAAAGCGACTGATATGGTCATTGATAAAGAAGGGAAAGTCGAAATTCTGTATACTCCAAACGGTGGCACTCCCCAGAAATTCGAAGTTTTTGATTTCAAAAAGGGCGGTGGAGTCGTCATGGGCATGTACAACACGGACGAGTCCATCCGTTCTTTTGCCCATTCCAGTTTTCAGGTAAAAATTCCCTTATTTCTTAAAAGTAAATCAATGATTCGTTGCCCTAATTGATTTTATTGCAATTTCTCAATAGGTTGCAATCCAAAAGAAGTGGCCCTTGTACTTGTCAACAAAGAACACAATCCTGAAGAGGTACGATGGTCGCTTTAAGGATATTTTTGAAGAGATTTACGAAAAGGAGTACAAAAAAGATTTTGATAAGGCTGGAATTTGGTACGAACATCGACTTATCGACGATATGGTGGCTCAGGCATTAAAATCCAGTGGGGGATTTATTTGGGCTTGCAAAAACTACGATGGAGATGTTCAAAGTGATATCGTAGCTCAGGGCTATGGATCTCTTGGTCTCATGACGTCCGTCCTAGTTTGTCCCGATGGAAAAACTATTGAGTCTGAAGCTGCTCATGGCACTGTTACCCGGCATTACCGGTAAGCAAATAAAATCCTTTACTAGACGAATACCTTTTTCTTTCAAAATTCATTTTTATTTATTTTTTACTTACAGAATGCACCAAAAAGGTCAAAGTACATCTACTAATCCAATTGCTTCAATTTTTGCTTGGACTCGAGGTCTTCTACATAGGGCTGAGTTAGATGGAAATGGGGATCTTAAACGGTAAATAATGTACTTTTACGATACAATTATTGGTGTATTACATTTATTATGGTATTTTATGAGTACTGTCCGAATACACAATAATATTCCTCTATTTCATTTTTAGTACGTTCCATATTTCATTTTTTATATTTAAAATATAAATTCATAGATTCGCCGAGGAGTTGGAGAAGGCGTGCGTGGATTGTGTAGAAGCTGGAAACATGACAAAGGATTTAGCCGGTTGCATTCATGGGCTCAAGAATGTCAAAGAGGGAATGTATCTTCAAACGATGGACTTTTTGGATGCTATTCAGCAACAACTAGAAAAGAACCTTAAGGCTAAATAAATGTTAAATGAGTTAGTTAGATAATTTATTTACTATAAAACAGAAATTGTGCACTGAGGAAACCCCGTCTTCTTGACCTTTGTACGTCTGTATTTTTACAAGTTATGACTCCAAAAGAGTAACCAACAAATCTCTATTGTACTGACGTTAAAGAAAGCCAAATTTGACAGTGCCTTCCTTTCGTCCAGCTCTATGCAAATTATAAAATTGTTATCTCTTGCAAAAGAACTATTATGTTAATTGTCTGTCTTTCCAAATATGAATTTACTATATGTAATCCGAATTAATGTTCTGTATTAGAATAGTGTTCTCCTCCGGAACACAGTTTCGGACGTTTGGACGAAAACACATGACCAATACATCACATAAAGTATGTCCATCTAACCCCAGTGTGATTATAGTCCTTGCACTGTCTGTATCCAATGGATTATAAATTTTTCTTCAATTATTGTATATTTTGTTTTGATTAAAGGAAAAATCATTGTCTCATGACAGGTTTTGACCGAAATTTTTTTGAAATATAAATTTAATTTTGGAATCAAACTAATTTGAATTATACGATATACGTATGCAAATATATAGACTTTCAACTTTTGTTTCTAAGATATTGACGGAGGATTTCCAACAATTCTTGCGACCGCAGCAAGAGTGTCATCAAATTGTAATATGTAACAAAATCTTTTTTGAGAATAATTTACAAAGATTGAATACATTTTAACAATAAACCCTGTAATCCTTAATATTTATTGAAAACGTAGCTAGAAATTAAATTATTTTGGCTACACTGTTACTTATTATGTAATCTTATGCTGTTCTGTTTGCCTACTATCTACTGTTGTAACTTAATAAAAATGTTTCAGTATTCAATACAAAGGTCCATGTATTTATTCTATGTGCACCAACCGTTAAGTTTTAATGTATAGATTAGAATTGAAGCTATAGGATTGATTTTTGACTTCTCATTATCTAATAACTCTTGAAATAGCAACCGATTTTTGATGAAATATGTTGGAAAAGATGGCTAAAGTAATAGAGATTTATAATTGGACTAGTCTATATTTTTAGAAAAATATTTTGACACAATAACGATTCTTAAAGTCAAAAACAACAAGACAACAGTCCATTTTGATCCTATTAGATATTAGAAGGAGTAAATGTGAACGGATTTTGATCAGACAAGGTGCATTAGATTCGTCTTTTAATTTCCTTTCGAATGATGTATATAACTATGCGCTTACTCCTTTTGGTCTTGGTGTGACAAAAAATATGTATTTCATAGATTTGTAGTATAGTAAGTCTATAGGAGGATTTTACAAATACCCCGTAACATAATAATATGAAAAGTTAAATCGAGTAACGGGACTAGAAGATAATCTCCATGGATACGACAATCAAAGTGAACAGGAGAATTTATTTTTCATATATTTCTATTTCTTTACTATTATTATTAGCAACTGTTGTACAAAAAAGACTTTTTCAACTATCAAATATCAACCGATTGGAATGAAATAAGTTGGAGAAGATGGCTAATATAATAGAGTTTCATAATTGAACTAGTCTATATTTAAAAAAAAATTATTTTGGCAGTAAAAAAATGTTTTATTCCAAAACTAAATATTTTATTTTGATGCAATTAGGTATTAAAAGGGGTAAATGTCAACCGATTTTAATGAGACTACATTTTCTAGAATCGCCTTAAAATTTCCTTTCGAATGATGTATATAACTATGCGGTTACTCCTCTTGGTCTCAGAGTTTTGGACACCCCTGCATTACATTATTACCACAACTACTACTATATTCTACAAAATTAACTTTTTCACCCATCAAATATCAACCGATTAGCATGAAATAAGTTGCAAAAGATGGCTAACATATTGGAGTTTGATAATACGACTAATGCATATTGAAAATAAAATGATTTTGCCTCCAAAACAATTCCTAGATTCAAAAACATGAATTTCATTTTCATGCAAATACATATTACAAGGACTAAATGACAACCGATTTTAATGAGACAAACTTCATTGGATGCACAACAAAATTCTCTACAAAATAGAGTCCTTTTACAATTAATATATAACCCCTTCCTGGTCCCTGGTAATGATAACTAACTAATAATGATATTAGTGTACCTATAAATATATATTCCATACCTCAAGCACCTTGAATAATAATCCTACAAATTCAAACTATAATTTTATATTAAATACTCACCAGTTTCATACAAATTTGTGGCTAAAAATGTAAAAATTCTTTTTTATGCTTTACTTTTTCATTTCTCAACATTTCGAGTCGATTTAGACTTAGACTACTTGGTTTTTTTATTCAAATTTTTATTACTTATTTCAGAATTCAAGCTGAAGAAAATGTGGCCTAGTCCTAATGGAACTATTCGTAAGCATTGAATTGTTGTTTGATTTTATTAATATTTTTATGTTATTGTTCATTTTGTATAACTGTTGTTTTAAACATTTGAAAGTAAATACATTTGTGAATTAATTATAATTAAATGTCATTTTATAGGTAATATTCTTGGTGGAACAGTATTCCGTGAGCCAATTTTGTGTACCAATATTCCGCGTCTGGTTCCTGGATGGACTCAACCAATTGTGATCGGCAGGCACGCTCACGGAGATCAGTACAAAGCGACTGATATGGTCATTGATAAAGAAGGGAAAGTCGAAATTCTGTATACTCCAAACGGTGGCACTCCCCAGAAATTCGAAGTTTTTGATTTCAAAAAGGGCGGTGGAGTCGTCATGGGCATGTACAACACGGACGAGTCCATCCGTTCTTTTGCCCATTCCAGTTTTCAGGTAAAAATTCCCTTATTTCTTAAAAGTAAATCAATGATTCGTTGCCCTAATTGATTTTATTGCAATTTCTCAATAGGTTGCAATCCAAAAGAAGTGGCCCTTGTACTTGTCAACAAAGAACACAATCCTGAAGAGGTACGATGGTCGCTTTAAGGATATTTTTGAAGAGATTTACGAAAAGGAGTACAAAAAAGATTTTGATAAGGCTGGAATTTGGTACGAACATCGACTTATCGACGATATGGTGGCTCAGGCATTAAAATCCAGTGGGGGATTTATTTGGGCTTGCAAAAACTACGATGGAGATGTTCAAAGTGATATCGTAGCTCAGGGCTATGGATCTCTTGGTCTCATGACGTCCGTCCTAGTTTGTCCCGATGGAAAAACTATTGAGTCTGAAGCTGCTCATGGCACTGTTACCCGGCATTACCGGTAAGCAAATAAAATCCTTTACTAGACGAATACCTTTTTCTTTCAAAATTCATTTTTATTTATTTTTTACTTACAGAATGCACCAAAAAGGTCAAAGTACATCTACTAATCCAATTGCTTCAATTTTTGCTTGGACTCGAGGTCTTCTACATAGGGCTGAGTTAGATGGAAATGGGGATCTTAAACGGTAAATAATGTACTTTTACGATACAATTATTGGTGTATTACATTTATTATGGTATTTTATGAGTACTGTCCGAATACACAATAATATTCCTCTATTTCATTTTTAGTACGTTCCATATTTCATTTTTTATATTTAAAATATAAATTCATAGATTCGCCGAGGAGTTGGAGAAGGCGTGCGTGGATTGTGTAGAAGCTGGAAACATGACAAAGGATTTAGCCGGTTGCATTCATGGGCTCAAGAATGTCAAAGAGGGAATGTATCTTCAAACGATGGACTTTTTGGATGCTATTCAGCAACAACTAGAAAAGAACCTTAAGGCTAAATAAATGTTAAATGAGTTAGTTAGATAATTTATTTACTATAAAACAGAAATTGTGCACTGAGGAAACCCCGTCTTCTTGACCTTTGTACGTCTGTATTTTTACAAGTTATGACTCCAAAAGAGTAACCAACAAATCTCTATTGTACTGACGTTAAAGAAAGCCAAATTTGACAGTGCCTTCCTTTCGTCCAGCTCTATGCAAATTATAAAATTGTTATCTCTTGCAAAAGAACTATTATGTTAATTGTCTGTCTTTCCAAATATGAATTTACTATATGTAATCCGAATTAATGTTCTGTATTAGAATAGTGTTCTCCTCCGGAACACAGTTTCGGACGTTTGGACGAAAACACATGACCAATACATCACATAAAGTATGTCCATCTAACCCCAGTGTGATTATAGTCCTTGCACTGTCTGTATCCAATGGATTATAAATTTTTCTTCAATTATTGTATATTTTGTTTTGATTAAAGGAAAAATCATTGTCTCATGACAGGTTTTGACCGAAATTTTTTTGAAATATAAATTTAATTTTGGAATCAAACTAATTTGAATTATACGATATACGTATGCAAATATATAGACTTTCAACTTTTGTTTCTAAGATATTGACGGAGGATTTCCAACAATTCTTGCGACCGCAGCAAGAGTGTCATCAAATTGTAATATGTAACAAAATCTTTTTTGAGAATAATTTACAAAGATTGAATACATTTTAACAATAAACCCTGTAATCCTTAATATTTATTGAAAACGTAGCTAGAAATTAAATTATTTTGGCTACACTGTTACTTATTATGTAATCTTATGCTGTTCTGTTTGCCTACTATCTACTGTTGTAACTTAATAAAAATGTTTCAGTATTCAATACAAAGGTCCATGTATTTATTCTATGTGCACCAACCGTTAAGTTTTAATGTATAGATTAGAATTGAAGCTATAGGATTGATTTTTGACTTCTCATTATCTAATAACTCTTGAAATAGCAACCGATTTTTGATGAAATATGTTGGAAAAGATGGCTAAAGTAATAGAGATTTATAATTGGACTAGTCTATATTTTTAGAAAAATATTTTGACACAATAACGATTCTTAAAGTCAAAAACAACAAGACAACAGTCCATTTTGATCCTATTAGATATTAGAAGGAGTAAATGTGAACGGATTTTGATCAGACAAGGTGCATTAGATTCGTCTTTTAATTTCCTTTCGAATGATGTATATAACTATGCGCTTACTCCTTTTGGTCTTGGTGTGACAAAAAATATGTATTTCATAGATTTGTAGTATAGTAAGTCTATAGGAGGATTTTACAAATACCCCGTAACATAATAATATGAAAAGTTAAATCGAGTAACGGGACTAGAAGATAATCTCCATGGATACGACAATCAAAGTGAACAGGAGAATTTATTTTTCATATATTTCTATTTCTTTACTATTATTATTAGCAACTGTTGTACAAAAAAGACTTTTTCAACTATCAAATATCAACCGATTGGAATGAAATAAGTTGGAGAAGATGGCTAATATAATAGAGTTTCATAATTGAACTAGTCTATATTTAAAAAAAAATTATTTTGGCAGTAAAAAAATGTTTTATTCCAAAACTAAATATTTTATTTTGATGCAATTAGGTATTAAAAGGGGTAAATGTCAACCGATTTTAATGAGACTACATTTTCTAGAATCGCCTTAAAATTTCCTTTCGAATGATGTATATAACTATGCGGTTACTCCTCTTGGTCTCAGAGTTTTGGACACCCCTGCATTACATTATTACCACAACTACTACTATATTCTACAAAATTAACTTTTTCACCCATCAAATATCAACCGATTAGCATGAAATAAGTTGCAAAAGATGGCTAACATATTGGAGTTTGATAATACGACTAATGCATATTGAAAATAAAATGATTTTGCCTCCAAAACAATTCCTAGATTCAAAAACATGAATTTCATTTTCATGCAAATACATATTACAAGGACTAAATGACAACCGATTTTAATGAGACAAACTTCATTGGATGCACAACAAAATTCTCTACAAAATAGAGTCCTTTTACAATTAATATATAACCCCTTCCTGGTCCCTGGTAATGATAACTAACTAATAATGATATTAGTGTACCTATAAATATATATTCCATACCTCAAGCACCTTGAATAATAATCCTACAAATTCAAACTATAATTTTATATTAAATACTCACCAGTTTCATACAAATTTGTGGCTAAAAATGTAAAAATTCTTTTTTATGCTTTACTTTTTCATTTCTCAACATTTCGAGTCGATTTAGACTTAGACTACTTGGTTTTTTTATTCAAATTTTTATTACTTATTTCAGAATTCAAGCTGAAGAAAATGTGGCCTAGTCCTAATGGAACTATTCGTAAGCATTGAATTGTTGTTTGATTTTATTAATATTTTTATGTTATTGTTCATTTTGTATAACTGTTGTTTTAAACATTTGAAAGTAAATACATTTGTGAATTAATTATAATTAAATGTCATTTTATAGGTAATATTCTTGGTGGAACAGTATTCCGTGAGCCAATTTTGTGTACCAATATTCCGCGTCTGGTTCCTGGATGGACTCAACCAATTGTGATCGGCAGGCACGCTCACGGAGATCAGTACAAAGCGACTGATATGGTCATTGATAAAGAAGGGAAAGTCGAAATTCTGTATACTCCAAACGGTGGCACTCCCCAGAAATTCGAAGTTTTTGATTTCAAAAAGGGCGGTGGAGTCGTCATGGGCATGTACAACACGGACGAGTCCATCCGTTCTTTTGCCCATTCCAGTTTTCAGGTAAAAATTCCCTTATTTCTTAAAAGTAAATCAATGATTCGTTGCCCTAATTGATTTTATTGCAATTTCTCAATAGGTTGCAATCCAAAAGAAGTGGCCCTTGTACTTGTCAACAAAGAACACAATCCTGAAGAGGTACGATGGTCGCTTTAAGGATATTTTTGAAGAGATTTACGAAAAGGAGTACAAAAAAGATTTTGATAAGGCTGGAATTTGGTACGAACATCGACTTATCGACGATATGGTGGCTCAGGCATTAAAATCCAGTGGGGGATTTATTTGGGCTTGCAAAAACTACGATGGAGATGTTCAAAGTGATATCGTAGCTCAGGGCTATGGATCTCTTGGTCTCATGACGTCCGTCCTAGTTTGTCCCGATGGAAAAACTATTGAGTCTGAAGCTGCTCATGGCACTGTTACCCGGCATTACCGGTAAGCAAATAAAATCCTTTACTAGACGAATACCTTTTTCTTTCAAAATTCATTTTTATTTATTTTTTACTTACAGAATGCACCAAAAAGGTCAAAGTACATCTACTAATCCAATTGCTTCAATTTTTGCTTGGACTCGAGGTCTTCTACATAGGGCTGAGTTAGATGGAAATGGGGATCTTAAACGGTAAATAATGTACTTTTACGATACAATTATTGGTGTATTACATTTATTATGGTATTTTATGAGTACTGTCCGAATACACAATAATATTCCTCTATTTCATTTTTAGTACGTTCCATATTTCATTTTTTATATTTAAAATATAAATTCATAGATTCGCCGAGGAGTTGGAGAAGGCGTGCGTGGATTGTGTAGAAGCTGGAAACATGACAAAGGATTTAGCCGGTTGCATTCATGGGCTCAAGAATGTCAAAGAGGGAATGTATCTTCAAACGATGGACTTTTTGGATGCTATTCAGCAACAACTAGAAAAGAACCTTAAGGCTAAATAAATGTTAAATGAGTTAGTTAGATAATTTATTTACTATAAAACAGAAATTGTGCACTGAGGAAACCCCGTCTTCTTGACCTTTGTACGTCTGTATTTTTACAAGTTATGACTCCAAAAGAGTAACCAACAAATCTCTATTGTACTGACGTTAAAGAAAGCCAAATTTGACAGTGCCTTCCTTTCGTCCAGCTCTATGCAAATTATAAAATTGTTATCTCTTGCAAAAGAACTATTATGTTAATTGTCTGTCTTTCCAAATATGAATTTACTATATGTAATCCGAATTAATGTTCTGTATTAGAATAGTGTTCTCCTCCGGAACACAGTTTCGGACGTTTGGACGAAAACACATGACCAATACATCACATAAAGTATGTCCATCTAACCCCAGTGTGATTATAGTCCTTGCACTGTCTGTATCCAATGGATTATAAATTTTTCTTCAATTATTGTATATTTTGTTTTGATTAAAGGAAAAATCATTGTCTCATGACAGGTTTTGACCGAAATTTTTTTGAAATATAAATTTAATTTTGGAATCAAACTAATTTGAATTATACGATATACGTATGCAAATATATAGACTTTCAACTTTTGTTTCTAAGATATTGACGGAGGATTTCCAACAATTCTTGCGACCGCAGCAAGAGTGTCATCAAATTGTAATATGTAACAAAATCTTTTTTGAGAATAATTTACAAAGATTGAATACATTTTAACAATAAACCCTGTAATCCTTAATATTTATTGAAAACGTAGCTAGAAATTAAATTATTTTGGCTACACTGTTACTTATTATGTAATCTTATGCTGTTCTGTTTGCCTACTATCTACTGTTGTAACTTAATAAAAATGTTTCAGTATTCAATACAAAGGTCCATGTATTTATTCTATGTGCACCAACCGTTAAGTTTTAATGTATAGATTAGAATTGAAGCTATAGGATTGATTTTTGACTTCTCATTATCTAACAAGAGTTGGATATCATTTACATACGACATGGTGTAAGTAGTATTTAGGTACGAAAGTTAAGTAATGCAATCTTTATAAACGACAAGACATCCTTCTTAAAATTAACTATTATAAAGCTTACTGAGACGATTGTTAAAATCATTATGCAATACGTGAAACAATGAGCATATTTGAATTGGAACTAAAAACAATAGAGAGGTATGAGAGGTTAGAGACAAATCTCTTCTTAGATTGGTAATTTGGTGTCACGTAAAGAATTGAATGCTTGGATCAATAGAAAATTATACTGGTGATCCTTTACAATGTGTACACACTAAAGTGCGGCTGTATATATTTGCTTTAATTTATTTGAGTCATAATATAAACTGACTTAGCCATAAATAAAGGTTTTCTTTGCCATAAAGTAATTCATTTACTCGAATGAAAATTATTTTCCATAACTTAACTTCAATTTACCACAATTATTAACATTATTAATTAACAGCTACCATCATTGTAATTCGATTTTTGGAATTAGGGTACATTTTGACTGAGTGATGTATGATAGCAAAATCACGGTTAATTTAAAATTATAGTAAAATTTTTGCATTTGTAATGTATTCATTTTAAATTTATGGTTCTTTGTATACTTATGAGGTAAATAAGTTATTTTTTATGGTAAAATTATTTTTCATAGTGGTTCTACAATGTCTACAAATGCAAGCCTTATATACTATTTGTTTGAGTATACGCTTACTATTGGCAAGAAATACAATAAAATATTAAATTCGAAAGAGGCTGTGGTGAAATGCTTACGGAAGGTGAGTGGATGAAAAGAATAGTGAAGTGAACTCTCAAAAGAGTTGAAAAGAGGTTATTGGCAATTATGATAATATTATGTGTGATGCAACTGATCGTTTCAGAGAGCAGATATAATATGTACAGTATAGAAAGTATAAGTGAGGGCACTAACAATAAGCCAAGCTAAACAGGTCAGAAGATCAGGCCTTTCGTGCATCTCTCATCTTTTTTCCTTTCCGTCTAATGTTTATACCCGTTTTACACGTTTCTATCGCCGTCTGATAACTTCGTTTACTTTCGGACCTTATTCTTTCATCTGCAACACTGTGGTTTAAGAAACTGCAACTTTTGTTTATAATAATAGTATATAAGAATACTATTTCATG
Organism: Yoshiicerus persimilis; assembly: GCA_020352615.2. NCBI lineage: Eukaryota > Metazoa > Arthropoda > Collembola > Entomobryomorpha > Tomoceridae > Yoshiicerus > Yoshiicerus persimilis. The sequence goes on from JABJWA020000127.1 coordinate 38,610, forward strand.
ATTTCTCCCATTTTTTCCCACTAAGGTCGAATGAGAATATTGGCAAAACACCAAGACCTTAATTGGTTACTTCCACTGTCTTAAGAAAATGTTTCCTCTATTGTCCTAAAATGCACATGATCTTTAGACTAGGTATTCACAGTCTTCTATTAGTGATTGCCTCTGTTTACTCGTAAGGAGTGAATGAACCTATAGAAGTTTTCAGTTTATTTAAAATTTTAGGTAAGGTAAGTCATTGTGCAAGGTAGATTATAAACCACTGTGACATTTTTTTTAACTGCAAACAAATCTAAATTCTTACCACTTCGGGTGATTGACTGTTTTACTGGAAAGTATTAATTAGGTACTAAAAATAGATTTAGCATGGGTATTTTTATTATCTTTATTATCT